>JAMXBD010005171.1:0-24326 GCA_024138025.1 Combretum micranthum
TTCCGAGTTAAAATGACCAAGTTATGGCCATTTTAATTGGAATTACCCTCTATATGATTTTAACAATCTTTTGACATAGTTTTTGAAAAGTACTGTAGAATCAACAAGAAATACTCATTAAGGGTATTCTTCTTGATTAGGTGATCCGAGGAGGAGTGTACGTATCTAGAGGATTATTACGATTAGTGGAAATTCTAGATCGACTCTCCATCAGGAAAAGTGTTATCATGGCTGAGTGAGTCTACTCACCTTTACTTTTTATACTTATGTTTGTGCTTGTAAATTTAGTTGCATTAGAATTAAAGAAAGATAAATGGATGTTGTATGATAATATAATTGAAAGAATATTAAGTATATCGAAGAATGAAATGCTTGCAATAAATTGTATGTTTATGAGCATGATGAAGTGTCTGAAATTGGTTGATCACTTGTAAGAAATTAAAATAAATGGCTAGGCTTTAATTAAAAATTTACACATACACTTCACATGTTGAGTCACATTGCATTCGCTATTATACAATTGGTGGGACAAGTGTATGATAGTAGTGGTAGGCATAACCAATATCCGTATGTGGCAAGTAGTAGGAGTGTAAAAACTATATAATTGGTGGCTAGTAGGAGCCCGTAATAAACTATATGTTTTTTATGGCATATAAGAGTCGGCAAGATTTATAAAAATGTTTTTTGTTTAGTAGTGGCCATAATGGGTCGGAATACCTAACCCTGAATGAAGGGCGTAATTCATTCAACATATGATTCCAGGAAAGTCATATGTCTTGTTTGCTCACGTGTTTGTTGCATCTCATTTGCTTGATTAATAAACTTGATTGATATTTCGTTTCAAGTATGAATTTTTGGGATTTACTCACTAAGCCCATAAGCTTATGCCCCTATAAATATTTACATTCTTAAGAACACTTGTTTTTTACCGAGGTCTCCTCTTATCTGCGTAAGTTTTCTTTTAGAGCTTTTGAAGGAAATCCACTTGAAGAATTAGATTAGAATTCCTTTGAAATCTTTTGATGTAGCATTGTAAAGACTACAAGCTATTTTGATCTTTGGGTTTTAGCGGGGGTATGCCAATAAGAATCATGTAATAGACATTTGATTATTAATATTATGCTGATATTAAGGGAATTAGCCCTATCATTTGTCCTCACAAGATCTTGATGGAAGCTGAGTACAAACCTACAGTTCAACCATAGAGGAGACTTAACCCAACACTTAAGGAGGTAGTAAAAAAGGAAGTTCTGAAACTCCTTGATGCAGGTATTATCTATCCTATCTCTGATAGTAAGTGGGTAAGTCCAGTTCAAGTTATACCAAAGAAAGGTGGTATGACTGTAGTGAAAAATGAAGAAAATCACTTGATTCCTACTCGTACTGTAACTGGGTGGAGAGTTTGCATTAATTATAGAAAGTTAAATGATGCCACCAGAAAAGATCACTTTCCCCTTCCTTTCATTGATCAGATGTTAGAAAAACTTGCAGGGCATGATTATTATTGCTTTTTAGATGGTTATTCTAGTTATAATCAAATTTCTATATCTCCTAATGACCAAGAAAAAACCACTTTTACTTGTCCTTATGGCACTTTTGCTTTTAGGAGGATGCCCTTTGGTCTTTGTAATGCACCTGCTACTTTTCAAAGGTGTATGATGACCATTTTTTCTGATATGCTTGAGAATTTTATTAAAATTTTTATGGATGATTTTTCTATTTTTGGAAAGTCTTTTGAAGCATGTTTAGAAAACTTAGCTTGTGTTCTTCAAAGATGCAAAGACACAAATTTGATTTTAAACTGGGAAAAATGTCATTTCATGGTAAGAGAAGGGATTGTTTTGGGTCATAAAGTTTTAGTAAGAGGAATTGAAGTTGATAAGGCCAAAATTGAGATCATAGAAAAATTGCCACCACCTACTACTGTTAAGGGAGTTAGAAGTTTTTTAGGACATGCAGGTTTTTATAGAAGATTTATTAAAGACTTCTCAAAAATTTCTAAACCCCTTTGCAATCTTCTTGAGAAAACACACAGTGTTGATTTTGATGACAATTGTTTGCAGGCATTTAACTTATTAAAGGAGAAGCTCACATCTACCCCAGTGATTATTGCACCTGATTGGGAGCTGCCTTTTGAACTTATGTGTGATGTCAGTGACTTTGCTGTAGGAGCAGTATTGGGTCAGAGAAGAGGTAAGTTATTCCATGTTATATACTATACTAGTCGGACTTTAAATGTGGCTCAAAGAAACTATGCCACAACTGAGAAGGAGCTTCTTGCTGTTATATTTGCTTGTGACAAGTTTAGGCCTTATCTGATAGGATCTAAAGTCATAGTATACACTGATCATGCTGCTTTAAAATACTTGTTTGCTAAAGCTGATGCAAAGCCAAGGTTGATTAGATGGATATTGTTGCTGCAAGAATTTGATCTTGAGATTAAGGATAAGAAGGGAACAGAGAATGTGATTGCCAATCATTTATCTAGACTAGAATCTAATAGTTTAGATATTCCTATCAATGAAAAGTTTCCTGATGAACAATTGCATGCAATAGACTCCTAAATTTGCCTTGGTATGCTAATTATGTCAATTACTTGGTAAGCAAAATCATTCCTTATGGTTTGTCTTATCAACAAAAGAAAAAGTTTTTGCATGATGTGAAAAGCTATTTTTGGGACGAACCCTATTTGTTCAAAAAATGTGCTGACCAAGTAATTAGACGATGTGTGCCTGAATCTGAACAGCTTAACATTATTGACCATTGTCATTCAAAAGAAGCGGGAGGTCATTTTGGTCTTCAAAGGACTATAGCTAAGGTCTTATCATCTGGATTTTATTGGCCTAATTTGTTTCGTGATTGTCTTGTGCTCAATGTCAAAGAACTGGTAATATTTCCAAGAAACATGAATTACCACTAAACAATATCTTGGTAATTGAGCTTTTTGATGTGTGGGGAATTGATTTCATGGGTCCTTTCCCTTCATCTTTTCAAATAAATATATACTTGTGGCAGTTGATTATGTTTCAAAATGGGTAAAGCTGTTGCTTTACAAACAAATGGTGCCCGAGCACTTTTGAAATTTTTGAAAAAGAATATTTTTACCAGATTTGGGGTGCCTAGAGCTATCATAGTGATGGGGATCACATTTTTGTAACAAGCAATTTGAAAAACTTTTGTCAAAATATGGTGTTACACACAAAATTGCTACCCCCTATCATCCACAAACAAGTGGACAAGTTGAGGTATCCAATAGGAGATAAAAAATTTTGGAAAAAATGTTAATGCATCTAGAAAAGATTGGTCTTTAAAATTAGATGATGCATTATGGGCTTATAGAACTGCTTTTAAAACCCCTATTGGAATGTCCCTATTTATGATTGTTTTTGGTAAATCATGTCATCTTCCTGTAGAACTTGAGCACAAGGCATATTGGGCCATTAAATTCCTTAATTTTGATGAAAAAGCTACAGGTGAGAAAAGATTGCTTCAATTGAATCAATTGGATGAATGGAGGAATGAAGCTTATGAGAATTCTCGTATCTACAAGGAACGAGCGAAGAAATGGCATGATAGAAACATTATCAAGTGGAAGTTTTTGCCTGGACAAAAAGTTTTACTTTATAACTCTCGTTTAAAGTTGTTTCCAAGAAAGTTAAGATTAAGATGGTCAGGACCGTTTTAAATTGCCAAAGTTTTTCCCTATGGTGGAGTATAATTGAAAACTGATGATAATCGGACTTTCAAGGTGAATGGGCATTTGCTCAAACATTTTTATGAAAGGGAAAACCATGATAGTGCTTCCACTGTCATGAATCTGAAGCCATGAAAAAAATTGGAAAAGTCGGCTAAGCGACTCTAAACTAAGCGTCTTCATGGGAGGCAACCCATGCTTAATTTTAGAATAGTTTTATTTTTGTTTTTACTAACTTTATTTTTTTTAGTGTGGACAGGTTATGAAAAAGAAAATTTGAAAAAGCTGTAAGCCGGCACAAGGCTGCCAACCTTGAACCAGCTTTGAAAAACAAGTGAAAGCCGGTCCTAAGCTGCTAGCTTTTAGCCGGCATAGAAGTCAAAAGCTGCTAGCTTTTAGCCTGCAGAATTGCATTTAACAAGTATTCTACTCTCTCCCTTTCGCATTTCTCTCAAACTCTCACTCTCTCACTCTCACTCGACCATCCTACTACTCGTTGCTCTTAATCCATCTGCCCAAGTAAGTGTTTATGATCATTGCTATTAATTTTTTTGTCTAATCCATTACATTGCATTGTATCTATTTAATCTGTCAATTTGAGTATGGATTACTGACATTGATGAATGCGCTATTGATTTCGGCTCTTAATTGAATTAATAACTTGGATGATTTGTTGAAAGTGGATTTCTATTTAGCAACTGTTTAATTGCGAATTGTGCTGTGTTGATCCATGATTGGTGTTCAATTGCAAAATTAGGGTTCTTGAGCTTGTGTAGGATGTTAAATTTCGAAATTGGGGCTTTGTGGAATTAATGTTGTGGCTGCTGGATTTGTGAATCTTCATACTAGTTAGTAGCTCCAATTGATGAATTATGCTCAATTGTGCTTCAATTGAAGTTGGAATTTCGAATTTTAAGATGAATTCGGTATAAAAATGTTTTTGGGACTTTTAATGAAAAAATTTTTGAAACTCATTTATGTTTGAAAAGTTTGAAATTCCAACGTTCAATTCTAAGCTGGCCAATCTAAGCTGCCAGCTTTGAATTAGTTTTGCAAGTATACACTTTCAAGTTAATTCCATGATAATAGCTTCAATGCCTATGATCTCCAATTTGTTTGAAATCATGATATGAAATATATTAGGCATAAATTAGGATTGTAGTCATCAATAATTTCACTGAAATTGTGCATTCCTTGTTTCTAATTAAGTTCAATTTATTTGTAGGAATGGCTCCTAAACAAAAGAAACAAAAGACTACAGATGCCTCTACATCTGGTTCTCAGACTAGAAATCTGCTGTCCAGTCAGCAGTATGCTAAAGATAGGAAAAAGAGGCTAGTGAAGATGGATTCCTTGAACACCCAATATTTGGACTGGAGCTTATTAGATGAGTTTGGGATTTCTGTCAGGATCAGAAACACAATCCAAGACCCAGCTTGGATCAAATTGTTTGATTTTAGGGAGCCAGCTTATAAGAACTTGACCATTGAGTTCTTATCAACATTAAAGAATATCCCTAACAGAGCTGAATCCACATTTCAGTTTCAGGCATTTGGAGAGATCAGGGAAGTCAAGTTGAAACAGATGGGCAAGCTCCTGAGATTATATGAAGAGGAGGAAGAAAATTTCAATGCCTAACAATGGCCTAAGGGAGATGATCACATGACTTAGGAGGCTTACTGGTTTCAGTTGGTTCCTCCTGACAGAGCAAATGAGCCATTCATTCCCTCCAAGTCATTGGCCACTTCATTTGGTGCTGTTGAGCACACTACTCCCATATCCTTGACACACACCATGAGTTGCGCAAAGATAGTATAGGCACGCAAGGTGACTAGTTTTGATATGTTTTATTTGTATAGCCTATCAGAGGCTATAGGATTGATCTGGGTGTGGAGATAGAGAACTTCATATACAGACAGTCAGATGATACCAGGACTAGAGTCCTATGTTGTGGTGGCTACATCACCAAATTGCTGAAGAGGATGGGTATTTTTGAGCCTTCACAAGAAGATGAGATATTTGACAGTAGGAAAATCTCATCGGCACCATTCCGAGGCTGGGGACTGCTGAAAAACCCCAGAGCAGCTCACCCACCAGTTCTGGAGGAGATTGAGTTCCAGGATATCTTTCCTAGAGATGTACCCTTTGAGAGTCCATCTACATCTGCTCCTCCTCTCCTCCTACAGGTACTTCTTTGGCATACGATATGGACCAGCTGAGGCTGGATGTTCAGGAATTGAAGCGCCAAAGTCAGGAGCTTAGAGATAGACAAGAAAAAGAGAAGAAGAAAAACAAGAAATTTAGAAAGTCTTTCTTTGAGGCATTGAAGATGGCTATCTGCTGCTTAAGCCCAGAGACAAGGGCTGGGATGACATATGAAACTTCCACTGAGTCTAGGCACAGCTTACATCACACAGATAGACTCAGTTCGAAGCATACACACACAGCTAGCCTAGGAGACACTCAGAGACATACTCTTGAGCATAGCAGCAGAGCCAGTGCAGGGCCAGAGAGCTAGAGATCCTGCTAGCTTTCATTTGATCTTTATTGATTTTTATTTTTTATCTTGGCCTATATATATATTGAGCACCCAAGTTCCTGTGGGTAGACTCCTTTATTTATGCTTTTATTTCTGCTTTTATTTTTGTTTTTGTTTTTCTTTTGTAGTGACTATAGGAAAGAAAGCAAAGCAAAAATTCTTTTTTTATTCCTTTCCTATGATTTAATTTGTTGCAAAACAGTGAGGACACTGTTTAGTTGAAGTGTGGGGAAGGATAAATTGAATGAAATGCTGAATTAAAGTTGTGAATATGATCTGTTGTCTGCTGTTATTTATATTTGAAAATTCTCCACCTTGTATTTTTTTTCAAAGCAAATTATGGGGAAATTCTACCAAAATTTTTCTACAAAATTTTTCAAAAATCTCTTAAGAATTGGAGATGTACAAAGTAAAGACTGAAAGCAATGAAATTAACTTGTAAAAGTATCTTACTCACCTACTGTTGTGATTGGTTTACTAAGTTTAAATTAAGTTGTAAAATCCTTAAGAAACAAGTTTACTTTATTTTTAACTTTGGAATTGGAAATTTAAGAGCTAATTGAGTCCTTTTGTGAAAAATAAACAGGTTTACTTCTAAGAAATTTTTGTTTGTATATATTCTTTGAATTATAATACTTAGTGAAAGAGGTAAAAGAAACTTTTAAACTTAGTGATCCTTTATAAAAATAAGTCTTTGATTTGTTTGCATTCAAAAAAAAAAAAAAGAAAAACAAGCATAACCACTACTCCTCTGACTTAAAATTTTGAGTTATAAGTATCTGAACTTGAATGTTAAAGTGAGGAAGAGTTCTTAGGGTATTTTGAAACCTGGTCACTTAGGTGATGAGCCTGGGATGTACGACTCAATGAACTCACTATAACGAGAAGGGAAGAAAGGCAAAAGCAATTCATGAGCTTTGAAAAGCAAAAAGATGGAGGCAAAAACCTCCCAAAAAGAAAATAAATGCTTGAAAAAGAAAAAAAAATGAATGCAAATATGCAAATAAAGGAGACTTATAATAAAGAAGGAGAAATTCTAAGGAAAAAGTAGATACCACATGCTTTCATTTAGTGTTAGAAAATATATATATAAAGCTAAAAGTCCAATGAAGTTTAAATGAGTATTTTTCCTTAGTGGATTGAGTATTTGCTTTTTGAATAGAATGTTCTTTTTTAAAAATTGAGATTAAAACTTGTTTTGTTTGGATTAACTCCTAAATTTTAATTATAGTACTCTAATTACAAGAAATTGGTATGGTTAGAGCAATAGATACAGAAAAACAAGTTAAAGAAATTGTGATTAAATTAGAAAAGTTGTACTATCTATGAGAGATTTCATTTTATTTTCCATTATTTTGCTTGAGGACAATCAAAAGTTCAAGTGTGGGGGAACTGATAAGATCATATTTTATACAACTAGTTGATGTTCAAAAGAGCTCGAATGGATACTTGTTTTGATTAAAATTCATGTTTCAGGTCTAATTTGGACAAAGAAATCAAAACAAGAAACTTTGGAGAGAAAAATGGAAAAATTAAAAGATATGCCGGCATTTCAGACTTCAAAGCCGATGGCGTTCAGACGGCTTACATGATGCACTCACCAAAGGCCGTTGCCTACACTGCCAGCTTTGCAAGATATTGACTCAACCAATTATACGCCACCTCAAAGCTTCCGGCGTAGAAGATGAAGAGGCCGGCATACATTAAAGGCCGGCAGCCCATAATTTAAAAGTCACCAGCGCAAAAGGAGTTACAACCTACGCCGGCTACTAAGCCACCGGCATTGAGTCAGTGTAGACCATGGATTTGAAGCGACATGTAGACAACACATGCTTAGAGGAAATTGAAGAGACCAAATATGCTGGAGTGTCTAAGTCGGTATCAAAGCCGCCAGCTTTGGGACAGCTTTCGTTATAAATTAGCTCAACCTTTCATTTCTTATCATATACGCCGGCTAGATCTATATCTAAGCCGCCGGTGTAGAAGTGGCCTACACCTGTAACCGAAATTGAAAGCTGCCTCTACACTACCTGTGTAAAAGAAAATTGAAGATACGCCATCTGTAAGCAGCCGGCATAGGGTCTGTAACTGCTGGCGTACATTGTGAAACTGCAAATTTTCATTTAATGCTTTGCACAAAATTTTTCCTATAAATAGGGGTTCTCCCCCCTCCAACAAACATCAACAAGCAGATGCAAAGTAGAATTATTCAGTATACAAATAGCCTTAGCATATCATAGAGATTTGTGAGATAATTTGAGTTTTCAAGTATTGTAATTGAAGATTGCGATATTTGAATTGGTGATATCTAATCTCTTTCTTATGCAATTCATTTATCTGAAATTTTTGTTCATAATGTTATCAATTACATATTCTTATT
The DNA here is from genome assembly GCA_024138025.1 of Combretum micranthum. Classification (NCBI taxonomy): domain Eukaryota; kingdom Viridiplantae; phylum Streptophyta; class Magnoliopsida; order Myrtales; family Combretaceae; genus Combretum; species Combretum micranthum. Next base: position 8,614 of record JAMXBD010005171.1, read on the forward strand.
TGATTGTTGAATCAACATCCATGAGTAGCTAAACGTTTCTTTGTGGGAAGTGATGAAATCCTAATTTTGCTAAAATGATTCTTGAATTTATATTATAGGATTGTTAGAATTATGGAATATTTGTATTGAATCCTAATTATCTATTTTATTTCTGATTGAAATTAAATTGATAAGAATTCTGATGATTTGGAAAAAGAATTAGGATTCATAGGAATTCATGAATTGAAATTAAACAACAATTGTGGAAACAATTAAGTTTAATATTAATTTAGAAATTGTTCCATGTACTTCATGCAATATTTTATTTTAATTTCTCACTAAGGAATTAGGAGAAGTTAATCTAGGATATTAGACAATTATAGAATTGGAAGATTTATAATTGTAAATTAGATTCCATTGATAATTTGTATAGCGGAAGCTAATAGATTATTTTATGGTTCACTAAAACTTGATAGTTTTAGGTCTTTACAATTTCTTACAAATATCCATAATCCTAATTGTTCATATAATATAAATTCAGCATGATTAGTAAAGATTAGGATGGATTCTGTTCCTTCCCACATTCATCTTAGATAACTTCTCACAATCTCATTGCATTCATATAGATAAAATTAGTTAGTTAATTAATAAATTTTGATTGCCTAAATATTAGTATAAGCTAATACCAATCTAGTAGTTAATTTAGTCCTTGTGGGAACAATACTCAACTCACTTCTATATTACTTGATCAAGACCCAGTACACTTGCTGGTAGTATCTGAAATTATATATATACACATTCCAGTCAAATCAACTTACTAATGGAAAATGTCACAAGTGTCTTCTCTTAGGATAAAATAGTCTTGATTCCAACCCTACCAACACATAGCTAACTTGAAACAACTTATCTAAATTTAGTAATATTAGGACTAGGTTTGTAAATGAATAAATTTGGTTAAAAAACTATTCAATATCAAGCTACTGAAATAGTTTATTGAGCAGAACCTGACTTTTATTACTTTATCTCAATTAGCTCACAAGCTTTATGAGCTTGAGTCAAGTTTAATGCTAATTGTGTTTGAATTGAGTTTAGGTATTAATATTATTTTAATTATAATTAAAATTATTTTTTAAGAAATTGAGCCTAAATGAGCATTACTGAGTCGAGCTTAAATTTATGTAATATGAAATTGAGCTAAACTCAAGCTTTGAACTTTAAGCTCAATAGAGCTGAGCCAAGCTTGAGCTCAATATTGTATTGTCGTAGCTTAACTTGTTTGTAATCCCAGTTTTGACCTCATAATGAGGGCCTAGTAAAATCATCCTAAAGTTGTCATATCATATGTGCACCAAAATCATGATAATCATCTTAAGTAAAATGCTATAAGACTACTTAATTACAAGTTTTCATATCATAATACATTTTTTCATCTAAAGGTAAAACATGAATATAAATACCTCATAGTTTGCTAGAACCATAAAGAATTAATGTATCCTACTAAAGAGTAAAATTGGGTATCAAATCGTTAGGCCCATAATTTAGATACATATTTAATTAAGCTAATTCTCGTTCTTTGCCACTTAACCTTGGCCTAGCGTTTTGTTCATCCTTGAGGTGTGGGGTGGTGGGATCTCAATCTTATCCCAATTGTAGCATGCACTAAACCTCCAAAAGAACTTATAAGAGTGTGAACAAACCACAGCTCAATGATTTTATTGTTTACAGCCACACTTTAAGCAAGCAAAAGCAAGTTGTTTTAATTAAGTATATGCAATGCCACAACCAACCATAGGTAGTGCAATCATCATATTTGGGAGAAGTACAAGAAGAAACAAAAAGCATTAATGGCAACCTTGAGTGATCTTGATGAATAAAACATTGAGTCAAACGCTGGCTTAGACAATGAAGAAGAAGAGAATCTTTGGCTCATGGCTCAATTTGAGATATCTTCTGAATCTGAGAGTAATATGCTTGATAGCTTTAGAAAGCAAGTTAAATAACTCTTAATGGCTCTATCTAAAGCAAATGAAAAGATTGAACCTTTGAAAAATGAAAAAGAAGCAGTATGTCATACTAATTAACTATTGCTTCATGAAAATTATATTCTCAAAAATGATATTGAAAATTTACATATGGATAACAAAAGTCTAAGAGAAGCTCAAGATATGTTGATAGTTGAGAATAATAATTTAAGAAAGAAAATTAAAGAACTTATAAAGTAAGAATTGATGTTGTTTTAAAAGATTTGAGTTCTATGCTTACCAAGTATTCTGAAAGTGATGAAAAATTACAAAATTTAACATCATCTCAAAGATTAAATAGCTCAAAAGAAGCATTAGGATATATTAAGGTTGTCTTCAAAATCAAGCTAAGAAAACAATCTTTGTTAAAGGAAAAGAACCATTCACTAAAGAGATTATTGATACTAGAAAGAAAGAAAATAAAAGTAATAATGTTAAAATGAATAAAGTAGTTGTTCAAATTGAAAGGAATGTTAGTAAGTATCCCAAACATAAGTACAAATAAAGTCATAGATAGAATTATAGGCATAACTATATAAGAAATAACAAACGATTTTATGGAGGTTATTCTAGATTGTATAGTTATCAACCAAGTATGTATGATAAGCTCCTATCAATATCAATAGAGACCATATCAATATTAGAGAAGATCAATAAGATCTAACACTTGTGCATGTTACTTTTGTAATAAGCTTAGACATATAGAAAAATAACAAGCTTAGCAAACAACAAGTAAAAAATAAAAATAAAAATAAAAATAAAATAAGCTTGAATTATAGTGGACCCAAGCTAGACTGGGTTCCCAAAAAAGTTGAGTATTTCTTTTTGAATGTGGGAACATGAAAAAAGCTAAAAGGATTATGGTACCTAGATGGTGGGTGTTCACAAATCTAGAATGGAAAAACGGAGGTTATGTCAAGTTCAGTGATGATAGTAAAGGCAAAATAATAGTAATTGGTATTGTAGGCTTTCCCCCTAGTACAATTGAAAATGTCTCTCTAGTAAGAGATTTGAAACATAATTTTAAGTATTAGTTAATTCTGTGACATAGGATATAAAATAATTTTTGGAAAAGACAAAGTAGAAGCTTTTGATTAAAATCGAGAAAAATTTTCAAAAGGTTTTCGAAAAAGGAATATTTATACTATTGAACCTGCAAAAGTAGATGTTGAAAGAAGCTTCTTAACTGTAATGCCCTAAAATAAGGCATTACAACCCGCCACGTATCCCCTCTTATATAGGATACGCAAAGGCTCTATTATCCACAAATTAATACAATTATCACCTGTAAACACTCATAGGGTAACTCATAGGATACCAAACCTGTTAAAAATAAAAAATCATACTTTATAAAACATAAACTCCTGGTTCAAGCATAAAATCCAAGTTGACATCATAGTCAACAAATTCTATATAAACTAAAAACTGTTTACATTAAAATTTCTTCATTTAAAACCAACAATGAATCTAACTATAATCCCAAATGATCAAAACATGTCTTTTCTTAGAAACTTGGTATATGAAGCCTAACTCTCGGTTGGGTAGTCAAGTCCACTATTGCCATCCCCACTATCAAAGAATAAATCGTAACCGGATAGATCATACAATATATCTTCTTCACCTGTACCTGAAATTTAAAAGAATAAGCAGTGATGCCCAGTACGATAACTCCAATCCAAAAACAAATGCATATGCACATACAAAAGGCATATAATTCATGCAACTTAAACTAATGCAAACAATCATATTATTATCTTTCTTAAGCCAACAAAACAACACAGTACAATATTAGGTATACTCTAATCCTGAACTCGGAGTTACTCAGACCCTATTAAAAATCATACAACTCTTTGAAAATAATAATCATATATATATATGGATGAGTGAGTACTCCCCAAATACCCCGAATCCAGAACACTTAATTCTACCGGAATCATATCAAGGCACGAGTCCACTAGGAACAACCTCACACCAAGATCATCAGGGTGCCTCATCAATATCACTGTCTGCCAGGTCTTTACTGGTCAAAGCCAAGCACAACCAAAACATACAATTATTAAACCGAATAAAGATTAAGTTTATTAAGAAATTCTGTTCCTATAAGCATTCAATCAATACTAAACTTACAGACAAAAACAGCAAGTAAGGATTGGTCGTACCTTTCTTAGTTTCAAGAAATCCCAAATCTGTATCTCCTAAAAATTCTTTATCGACAACACTCAACTAAAACCAAATCTCAAATCTCCAAATCTCCACAACACTTCAATCAATATTAACAATACAACAACAAACCCAAATCTCTAAATTCCTGTCAACAACATACATATATAAAACATATAAGAACACGATATAAACAAACCCTAATGTACTACAACTCTCGAAATCCTAACCTGACAAAGAAAATCATCAAGTTGCACCGTCTAATCCGATCAATCTTCCATAACAATCTATAGAATTTGATAATCCTTCAAAACCCTAATATTATATGACAATAGGAACACATAATGATCATCTAATCATACATTATTCAACTCCATCAAAGAAAAGATGAAACTTACTGATTTAGATCACCAAAATCTAACTCACATCCACAAATTCAGATCCCAACTAAATTTAGGGTTTCCTTCATGCAAACAAATCACAAAATCCTTAGAAGTTGCATGAAATTCGTATAAATTTTATATGAGAACATTATACTTACTTGTTTTAATCACAACACTTACTTCTTATCTAACCGAGACAGATCAAATCCAAGATCTAAATCTCTCCCATGTTTTTTCTTCAAGAACACCACAAAACCCTAAGCAAACTCATACAAATTCGTATTTAATCCATGAGAGAAGATTAAAATTACTTACTTTGGATCGAAAACACCCTCCGGATGATTCTCCAAGCCTAGATCTCCAAGAACACTCCAAAACTCTCTTATACAGAGGAGAAAATGATAAAAGACTAATCTATCGAAACTGTCTTTTGCGTCTCGTATTTATATAAATTTAGTCGACATACATCCTATGCTGGCAAAATTTACACGATCGCTGGCAGCGTTCATCGAGGCTTTGAATTCAAGAACTTCGATTCCTACTACATACGCCAGCAAATCCATGCCCTACACCGGCAGTGTTCCTAGTCGGCATTAAAATAAACCTTATGTACACCGGCAGCGTTCCACCTAGCGTTAAGAAAAATGCTACTGTTCCCATCCTACACCGTCTCTACGCCGACGGTATAGATTCTCTAGGGGCGACGTACAATATATCAAAAACTGTAGAAATCCGAACTTTAATGTTTGTCCTACAACCAAACTTAAACTTTATAATTTACTTATTTTGACCTTAAACTCATCCTATATCATCTCATGATTCATAATTCATTATATTTTCATCTTTATTTCTGTATTTTACATTAACTATAAGTGACAAATTTTCGTTTGGCACAAGAAACATGGATGTTTTAATTTCTTACATCTAGAAAAGTTTTTGAAAAACAACCATGTTATTGGTTTACTAAAAATTTCTTCTTTTAAAGACATTAAATATGACATATGTATGACAAATAAAATGATTTCAATTTCTCACAAATAAAAAATGTTATTTCTACAAAACGACCATTAGAACTTTTACATCTTGATCTTTTCGGTCCAACAAGAACTTTGAGTTGGGTTAGAAATAAATATGGTTTAGTTATAGTTGATGATTTTTCACGCTTTACGTGGGTTTTAGTTCTTAAAAATAAAAGTAATATATTTTATGCTTTTGAAAAATTTTCAAAACAAGTACAAAATGAAAAAGATTTTTCAATCACAAGTTTAAGAATTGATCATGGTAAAGAATTTGAAAATGAAAGTTTTATAGATATTTGTGAGAAAAATGTTATAAAGCATAATTGTAAGCCCTTAGATTTTATGGTAATCATAAGTAAATCCTAAGAACCGGAAGTCAAACCAAAACCCTAAAGTCAACCTAGTTCTATGTTTGGTCTAGTGAACTTATATCCGGTAATCCCGCACGTGAAACCTAAGAACAATAAAAATGAGATAATTTCTAATTATAGTTCAAAATTATATAAGAAAGCTTAAAAAGATCATATTAGGTAAAATTTAATTCGTTTCGGATCCGAACGGGATTAGTTTCTAAAATTAAGGTCCTGATAAGTAAAATAGTGAAAATATTTTGATAATACCATTAGACTCGTAATAATGTAAGGACTTTAAAAATATTAGTTTTATAATTTTTTTGGTGTCCAAAAATATCAGATATAGCTCGTTTACATGTATTTTCTTTTCTACCGTTATTTTAATTGTTTAGTCTACTATTCATAGTACTATTTTTACTATTCAATGTTATTTCATTATCTTTACTTTTTCTTACAACTTATTCTTACACTTTACCATTCCTGTTTTTTTAGATTTACATTTCCCATAAAACCTTACACATATCATATCTTACTTTTAATTACTTTTCATTGCAAAACAACAAATTTAATCAATTTCTCCATCCTTTCCCATGCATGGCTGGTACCCCCTCTCCTCTTTCTCTATCCATTTTCTTTTTGTTTTCATTTAATTTTAATTACACTAATTTCTACTCTAAAACTCGATAAATACCCCTTCCATCCTTCGTTCTTTACACGTACTTCTCAAATCATAACAAAACTCTTGCAAATTTTCCTCGCAAATCCTCTCTAAAAAAAAAAAAAAATTCATTCCCAACTTCTTCATATTCCAGCACCATCACTATCTTCTAACAACATGAAGTTCTATTTCTTCCATCACCCATTTCTCTACTTTAGGTAAACATTCTTATGAAAATATTCATTATGTTCATGTTAACATAATATTTTTTTTTTAACCAAAGAAGAAAATAAAATTAAAAGAAAAAGAAAGTTCGAGTACACTCCAACCCTTCAAAGGGCAAAGAAAGCAAAGAAAAACTAAGAGAATCTATAGTATTCCTTGCCTAAAGCATCATTAAAAATCAAGCTATTACAAGATTGAGGGTGTGTGTGCCACCAATGAGTAGTATTGAGAGAAAAGGCCTTCATAGCGAGATGATCTGCAACAGATTTGCCTTCTCTGTAAACATGACTCACATGGATTTGCAAAAGCTTTAAAATGTGTAGACTTCTTTGCCAGGCACTTCTATACTTCCAAGGGACCGCTGAACTTTGATTTTTAATAAGATGAACAACAAAAGCAGAATCACTTTCAATCCATATTGGAGCATTAGGAAAAAATGTATTTTGGATATAGCAATGATGACAGCAGCTAATTCAGCTTCAAAAGCAAAGCCAACACCTATAGGAGCAGAAAAGGATGTAAGAGTAATGCCTAGATGGTTTCTAAAAATTCCCCCAGCGCCTGAAAGTCCCGGTGATCCTCTAGCCGCCCCATCGGTATTAATTTTTATCCAACCGATTGGAGGTTTGATCCAAAAAACAGGGATAGCAGTGGGAGCTTTCCTTAACAAAGGAGCTATTTGCAAACTTCTCAAAATTGTTAAGTCGGATTGTGAATTGTTCATGTGACCAACTTTAAAGAAATCCACTTCTTTGATATAGCAGCACATTCTCCGAATGGTGTGAGAAATAGATGTATAATCATTATGAAACTTAACTTTATTTCTTGCATACCAAATTAACGATATGGCTGCTGCAATTCCATACTTCCATAGAGCTGTTATTTGAGAAGAGAATCGCATTTTCCATAATTTGTGGAAGAAATGTATAAAATTATCTGGAAAATGTAAATTAACTTGAAAGAAGCTTGCAAGAGCAGTCCAAACCGTGGTTGCATAATGGCACTTCATAAGAATATGATCCAGAGATTCCAACGTAGTTGAGCATAGACAACATTGAGAAGCTAGAGAAAATCCCTTTCGCATCAAAGTTTCATCAGTAGGTAATTTCCCATGAATAGCTCTCCATAATAAAAAGGATTTTGCTGGTGGAATGAAATGACTCCAAATAGATTTTCCCCATTCTACTTTCTGATATTGATGGCGGAAAAGATCATATGCATCTTTATTTGAAAGCTAACCATCATTAGATTTGATAAAAATAAGTTCATCTTTTGTCATAGGAGAGGGATTGGAATGCAGAATATCAGAATATATTTGGGGGAAAACATTTTGTAGACAATCATGTTAACATAATATAACCATAGTGTGTGTTTCCTAAACCTGTGGATTTTTATAGAAGCAATAATATGTTCATGTCTGTTTAACAATGTTCGAATAATATTATTGTTGTTGTTATGTTATTTTATTCATTGTTTCTATCTAACTTATATATATATATATATATTACCAAATATAGTTATGTATATATATATTTCTTAGAGCATATAAGCTGACTAGTCTAACTTTCTATTTATGCTCTTTCAATTTATTTATTCCTTCAATTTATTTATTTCATGCAATTTGTTAAGACTAGTCTTTGTAGTCTTAGACTTGTCCTTATCAAGTCAAAATAATTTTCTTTTCTTTTCTTTTCTTTTCACTTCTTTTTTTTAGGACTTGTTCATAATCTAAGTTCGGGGAGCCTTGATACTCATCTAAAACTCCCATGATTTTCTTGTTTTATTTTCTTGCTTTTCTTTTTGTGAATAGTTTAAGTCTGGAAGCCTTGATAAAAGCTAAGACTTCCAATACTTAACTTTATTTACATATTTTTTTTGCTCATTTAATTTTCTAGATCTCTTATTTCTCATATAAGTTATTATTCTTTTATTTAGTATAGTCATATACTCATGATCATGTGCAATTACTATGTTGTTGTCTAAATAAAAAGGAGTTCTTTTCTTTTATTAGAAATTTAAGACTAAAATTTTACAAAAATAATCTTTAGCACTTAAAGTTTTCATTTAAAACTTAGGAGTATAATTCAATAATATCCTTTTCAAAAATTTAAATAAGTTCATCATAGACTTTAAGAGCTAACATGATGAAAAGCTTTTCCAAACATAGTTATAAAGATCTTTTACTCTCTTTTTAAATAAACATATTATTAAATCTTAATGCTGATAATACTTTGCTATATAATTTTTTCTTAAAAACTTATTTAAAAGAACTCATACCTACACTCTAACAAATGCCAAGAACTAAACAAATTTCTAAGCCAAATTAAAAATTAACTCACTGGTTAAACACTTAGAAAAGTAATATCTAAAGGAACACGTTTTCAAAAATATAAAAGCTTATTTTTATAAAGTCTATGAAGTAGGAATGATAGTTAAGATATAAAAAGTACTCATATACAACAAACTAAAAATCTTAGTTTTCATTTTGCCAAATTTACAAAGGGAACTTGTAGACTCCAATCTTTCTAAAGGAGATTGTTTTATGAAAAATAATAATTTAGACAACAACACTTGAATCATGCATGTGACGTGAGTTACATATGTATAAAAAGGATTTTTCAACTATATAAATATCAATGTATTTGTTATGGGATTTTTGGTTAATGAAAAACTTGGAAAAATATTTTTTTAAGGCTAGGAATTTGTAATATCCTACTGCTTAAGTCAATAATATTAAAAAAAATTTTGACTATACTAATTAAAAAAAAATTATATAAGTATTTTTTTTTCTCTTTTGAGATTTGAATTGTAAATTATGGTATTCTTCTCACTTTGTAAATATATCATGAGGCTTTTACTAAGTAATAAATTAAGGAATCATAAAAAAAAAAAAAGTGGAAAAAAAATGAATAAGAGTAAATTACGTTTGCTGTAAATACTAATCCTCAGCATGTAAGGAATTTTATTTTGATTTATTTATTTTCTCGTTCTTTAGTTTTGTTATAAGGAGAAGTATAATAGAGACATTAATGACTACCGGGTGGACACATATCTGATGACTAAAAATGATTATCAACAACAATGACAAACCGTGGCAAATAAGTTTTGACAATTGTCGTTATTTGCTATGATAGATATGCATGTTTGCTTCCGTGTCAAGGAGTTCTCCACCGCCTTCTTCCTATATAAATATTCCCTAGGCTAAGTAAATATGCTTATTAGTAGTAGTATTTAGTTATTTTTCTTTTACTATATAATTTTTTAAAAAATTCACTATCAAAGCAATCAATCACCGTTACCCAGTTATTGTACCAGAATTAAGGGGCTCTAAACCATTTAAATTTAGAATACCGTATATCTCTTCCACCAAAGGTAATTTCCACTCTCATCTTATATTTATATAAAAGTAATATATATATTTAATTACTTATTGAAAGAGTGTTTCATTTATTATTTGCTATCTTTGGTTTTTATTGCAAAATTAATTATACTGTTTCTCTACTATAAAGCAAAAATTTAACCTTAAACTCTTACATAACCATGCAGCTGCAGGTGTATATTTATATGTGTGTGTTTTATAATATATCTGGATTGAGTAGAAGTATCACAGATAACAAATAAACCCATTGGCTCCTATTTTAAATGAAAAAGAAAAAGAAAAAAAATTCCTAAAATTCCCTTGGCCCGTCTAAATTTTCCAAAGTGGTTCGGAAATTGACAAAGCTTTAGAAGTCCTCTAATGATCCCAAAAGTCCAATTGGCTTATTCTACGACTTAATAACAATATAGGAAAAGTACTTATTATAATAAGATGTCTTATATACTATTCCGTAATACTTGTTAATTAACATTTGCAATTCTCTCAAATAATCAATAAACAATGGCCGTAATATGTACGGAACTTTTAATATAACATGTTGCAAAACATGTGTCAGGATTTTTTAATACTAATTTAGGAAAGTGTTTGATTTGATTTGATTACTATTTATAAATATTTGTAATCATTCGATTCCACTAAATATATATTTGTTGGTCTTTTTCTATCAAGTCTCTAGCTGGTCTATCGAATAATTATATTTCCAACAAAAGACCTTTATCCTATTGCATGTTTTAGAATGCATACAAGACGTATGTCTACGTATCATCTTAAATGGTCTAATTTAAATCTAACACTTTCTTTTATTAACTAACATAAGTTATTTATTAACTCAACCTACAAAAATTCCACGATTACTACTTGTTTTTCTCGTAAACTGAAAAATGCCCCAATTTCATATAAGGGTATTATATTATATATTCAATCGGCAACTAACTAATTAATTCCTTTTAAACAATTGCCATTTATAGTCTTCTATATATTGGCATCAAACTTATTATGTATCTTTCACGTTACATTATGATCTCAATTATATTTGAATAGAAAAGCATAAATAATTTTTCAAGGATTGGCAATAATTAGACAAAGTAAATTAAATAAGACCATAAAACAAATGATTGATGTGGAATACTATTTTATTAGGTGAATCAGATGGGAGATATACTCACTTTGAGGAATAGAAATATATTATTACTAGACTCCAGGTCAGTAGATTTTATGTTTTGCTAATAGTAGACTTATGTCTACTGTTTTTGTGATTTTAGTCATACATGTTTTACAGTATGATTAATTTTGAGTGATTTCTTTATTGGTTGTTTTATCCATGTGATTGATGATTTGACAATCTCCTTTACAAATGATTGACCTCATTGGATTTCACTTAAAGTGTAATCCTGTATACAGGTCTAAGTAATAATAATGAAAGTTTAATTTATTGATGAGTTGGACATTACAATCCTTGCTGACATGAATTTGTGCTATTTTTATTGTTGAAGCATTCATGGCATGGCACGAAAAGGGACCTACAGGTCATATTTTCAAAACTATGATTATGCTAGGCTAGGTTTCTCACATATAGATTTGCACTGACAAATCAATTTTTGGCTACTGTTGTAGTCAGCTAGGCAAGGTTTGCATTAGCAAATCGAATTTTGGTTACCATTATAGTCAGCTAGGCTGAATTATAGGGGGTTTACTTCTTGGCTACTCCTTGTAGCCCTAGGTTCCTGGATTTCTAATCCAGATGCCCGGGAGGTTAACTAACCGGATGAAAACTAGGGGCTAGGATGCTGGTACTAGTGCATGTCACGTGTATTAGCATTGCATACATTTACTACATATCTATTATGTTATATATATTTTTATATGTATTTCTATTCTATTGTTTATTTTATTTTTATCCCTAGGTACAGTAGAAGATCATAAGGTACCACCACGATCGGCGGTATTTTGAGAGCGGAACTTGCAACAAATGTAACTACGTATTTTATATTTATGTCTTTATGTAATGTAAAAAAAAAAAAAAAAAAAAAAAATTGGGACTTCATGTATGTATACAAAAAAAAAATAATGTAAGCAGTTGCGGCTCATTTAAAAATATAACTATCTTTTATCTATAACTGGTATCTATTTGCACTTTTTTTTTTTTTAAATTATGCTCAGGGCCTAGCCCGCATGGCAGGTCCTGATAGAATTTTCGTAACAATTCTGTATCGTACCATTTTGAAACCTAAATGACTTTTTATGATAAAAATAATCTTGAAAATAGATAGATATTTTCGAGTAGGTAGAAAATGACATATAATATGTGAAATTTCGAGTTAAAATGAGAAAGTTCTTGCCATCCAAATTTTGATGCAATGATAAAATAGAATTAGATAGTTTAAGAAGATCTTGGATGAAATACTCATTTTGGGTATTTTTTTTTTTTTTAGGTGATGAGGATTAGGACCTTCCCTTTCCTGAAGATTACTTCAACTAATAGAGATTGCCATGGGCAAGTGAGTTTTCCTTTACATTTTATGGATTCGTACATGTGTTTATAGAATAGAGCACTAGATGTTAGGAAAAGATAAAATTGATATGTATGCGGGTTATCATGGGAGCCATATATGTGATTCGTTATGAGTGATGAATAAATGATAAGTATATCAAAGCTTAATCGGTTGATTAATATGAATGGTTTCTATGTATATTGTTGTGTTTGCAAATATTGATTGATCACCTTAAATGAATTAATGTTAGATCAGAAATCCCTTAAAACTAAATTGCTTATGCATATCACTTAGTATATCATCTTCGCATTTTGCTACTACTCCTCAATGTAGGACTAGAAAGGTAAGTTGCCTAGCTACATCTTAAGGAATTAGGACATTTGGGGAATACAACTTCATAGTGTAGCCAAGCTAGATCGATCGCTTTGGGTAAGGAAAGCTTAGGAATAGTAATACGGTTGATTGGAAACCCAAGATGCACGCGAATTTTAAGGAGGTCGATCATGACCCATTCAAAGCATTCCCTAACCCACAATAGAGGGGTAAATCCATTCTACATACAAAACCAGATAGTTGTATGTATTATTTGATCATATGGTTGTTTGCATTTCATATGCTTACTTAATAAATTTGTATGACTGCTTTGTTATGAGTATTTTTGCGTTAGAAATATCTCACTAAGCTAGTTATGCTTACTTCCCAATAGATTTCTAATATTGTAGGATCTTCGTTTTTGCACCCAAGACTACCTTGACCATCTGGGTAGAACCTTCGCTTTTGGGATGCTTTTGAAGGAATTCTATTTGAAGACTTAGATTAGATTTTCTTTAAAATCTTCTAGTTTTAGTTATTCATCTGAGTAAGACCATGTAATTATGGAGGTTTATCAAGATAATGCCCCATAGAAGTTTTAAGACCATTTATTTTAATGAATCATAATAATATTGCCTTAAAGTTTCCGCTGCCATAATCTTAAAATGCATAATTCCACAGTCTTCATTTATTGTGAACATACGTTTTGTACTAATATAAAAGCTTCCACTAGACTAAGCTGGTCATTCTCAAGTTTAAGATTAAGTACAGTGGGCTGTCATGTTTAAGATACCCGTTGGGGCGTAATAATAATTGTTTGCTCCATATAGTCCACAACAGAATGGAGTTATAGAAAGAAAAAAATTGAATTTTACAAGAAATGGCTTGAAGTATATTAAATGAAAGTAAAGTGGCTAAATATCTATGGATCGAAGCTGTATCCACTTCTTGTTACATTTCTAACCATGTCTGTAAACCCCTGTTTTCTAGGCCCTAAACCTTAAACCGGAAAGTCTACCGGAGACCTTAAGTCAACAAATCTTGAATAAGACCCTACAGTTTAGATCCTGAAAACCCGAGTTCGCAAATCGAGGAGTCGAAAAATAATTAAAGTGTTTAGGTAGTCCGTAATAATATTTGAATTATTAAAAAGATCAGATCGGTTCAATTTCGGCTTATTTCGAACCCGTTTGGATACTGCTTTGGAAAGCGTTGTCCCGGGCTCGGAAAATTAAAAATATATTCTTTAATTTTTTTAGACTCGTATTTTTATAAGGATTTCAAAAATATCAAGTTTAGAATTTTTTGGATTCTAAAAATATCAGTTATAGCTCATATAAGCTTATTTTACTCTTACCAGTAACTAAATTGTTAAATTTCTAAAAATAATTTAATTGATTATTTTATTAAAATAAAATTCTGCTACTTTAATAAAAAATTTTTCTTAATTTATTTTAAATTTTCTTATTCAAAAAGTCACTTTATCAACCCATACCTCAAGTACACATACATTATCATTACACACATTATTATGTCTTCTTTTGCTTTTTCTTACACTCCTCTTCCAAAATTGCAGCTGCCCATTCCCCATAAAATTAGCCACTTTTCATTATTTTTAATTATTTATTTGATATTTTAAAGTCTCTTTTAGTTACAATTGGATGCAACTGTTACACTTTCAAAATTGCAAGTTAAAACCAAGTTACACTCACTCCTCCCACACTCAAAATCACGACAGCCTCTCCCTCCATGCAGCGCTATTTTATTTTTTTTTTTTAAATTATTTACACACATTTATCTCTATTTAAGCATCTTATTCCCTCTCTCTTTCATCTTTACAAACCCTACATTCTTCCTCTCTCTTTTTCCCTCTCTTTTTCTCTTCTTCTTGGCTTGTCTTCTTCACAAACAAGCTGTCCCCATTTTTCTTTCTTGCTTCCACATATATTTCTTGCAAAAATTTGAGGTAATCTTTCTCTTTTAGCTCTTATAAGATGTTCTAGGATGATACCATGGATGTTTCATGCATCAAAGGATATTCCATAAGCTTAAAAGGCTATGGATGATGATGCCAAGAAGTGAAACACTCCTCTAGATGATGTTTTCTTTTGTTCTTAGTATTTTTGTTATATGGAAGGCTTGTTTATCTTCTTGTTTTTGTGATAGCTTGTAGATCTAGAGTTTTATCAAGCTTTAGTTGTGTTTATGTGTAGATCTAGAAGCTTAAGGCCTACTACTAAGTTTTTCTTATGCTTTCATGGTTATATATTGAGTAGATCTTAGATTCAAGTTGGAATGAAAAAGAAAAATTCGTAACTTGTCAATGCCTATTTTGAAAACCCTCTTTCAAGTCTTAAAATGGAAGCTTTTGTTAAGAAAATGAAGGTTTGATGGATGTATATCATCAAGGCTTCATCTTACAAGAATCAAAGTTGATTTTCAAAGTTTATTTTCAAAAACAAAAATTGTATTTTCGGATCAAGACAAAGATCCAAAATAAAAAACATGTTTTCCAACTCACAAATTGAGGATTTTATTCAAGAATGAAGGGTTCTTGAGATATAATATGTAATGGGTTTTTTCCATGACTTTTGATGAATTTTCTCAAGAGATATGTTCAAAAAAATTTATGAAAATTCGGATCAAGACCAAGACCTATTTTTGGAACCCATCAATCAACTTTAAAATGAAGATTTAGACAAAAAATATAAGGGGCTCTTGATATAGGTATC
>JAMXBD010005172.1:0-24254 GCA_024138025.1 Combretum micranthum
TAACCATATGAGATGTTACAAGCACATGAGCATTACAATACATACGATTTTCCGAGAATCAATGTTGAATGGATTTATCTCTCCATTCGGGGTTAAGTGTTTTTAGGCCGTATAGACCCTATTTTCACAAATATAATACCTTTGTAGTTTTTGTTTGAGCCATTAAGCAGCTATAAAAATATAATTCATTTCTTTGTAGTTTTTATTCAAGCCACTACTCAACTGTAAAATATAGTTTGTCCAGGTGTTTATGCAGCGCAATTAAATGCGGGCGACCCTCGCCGTTTTATAGATCTTACGAGCTCTATGAACCTCCTTACGATGCCTTTGTCTCACCAATGGTATAGTAATAAATGCAATGAACTCACCCAATTATATGCATGAATCAATTTAATTAAGTACTCACGACATGATTAAGTATTTTACAGTGATAAAAGAATTTGAAGACAATCATTCTTATACTAGATCAAAAATCCATTATAAACAATTCCCGTCTCGATATACTTTATCATAATTGCAACCATATATGTAAAATACATGCACTTTTCCATTTATTTTTTTCTAATTTTAATGCTACTAAATTACAAGCAAAATCATAAGTGCAAAAATGTAAGAAATAAACTCATTCGGCCATTTGAGCAAAACTTCTAGTCAAAGTAATCCTCGGGATACAGGAACTTGATCTCTACATCACCTATACAAGAGAAATACCCCAAAATGAGTATTTCGTGAAAGTTCTACTTAAACTTGCTTAATTCTATTTCACTAAGTTTGCTAAAAAATCATATAGAGTGAAATTCCAACTTAAATGGTCATAACTTATCCATTTTAACTCGAAATTTCGTATATTATATATTTTCTACCTACTCGAAAAGATCTTATTATTTCTAAGGCTTAACATTGTGAAGTCACTGGATTAGTGTTGGGCAATCAAAAGTCAAACAACTGGTGTAGACACCTCATTTTGCCTCCTTTAAATATACATATATATAATATTTAAATAAAATGAAGAAAATAGAAAAACAAAAAAATTTGAAAAACAGGAAATAAATAAAAATTTAAAATTATCAAAATACAAAAATTAATTAAGAATTGACAAAAAGAATATAAAAATTAAAAAAGATCGGAAAAAAAAAATATAAATACATAGATTAGTGATAAGTTATTTTTACTTTATATTTTCATAGGATTTTGAGCTCATTTTACTAAGAATTTCAAATAAAATCCTATAAAACTTAAGTTTTTAATAAATAATGTTATTTTGAAGATCATAGAATCCAATGAGGAATAATCAAAGTATTTAAATTAGATTTGGAGTAAAAACAAGTTAAGTTAACATTGTAGAAGTCGAGCCCTGTAAAGTCATAGCCGAGGCCAAACAAAGGAAGAAAACAACAAAATTTGGTCTATCGAGCATTAACTGTGAGCCCTCAACATGACCCTCAATTTTAGTCGAAGTGATTGAGCATCATTATGGAGAAAATACACTGTCGAGCCTCAAAATCTTGGCACTCAACAAGTGCTTTTACAGACCAATTCCTCATAAGAATTGTCTCGAGCCTCAGTAATACAAGCCTCAACTTTCTCAATTTTACCCTTGATAGAGTAATGGAAAAAAACGCACAGTTTACTTTAGCAATTCCTGAAGTCGAGCCTGATTTTGCTTTATACAAGCCTCGAGCAACAGATCACATGCGACCCTCGACAAGTGTTTTCATATATTATAAGCGGGCATAGAAAGTTATCACAAATTATGTTAGAAAGAATCTGTCACGTGTCAATAAAGTAAACCATGCTTTCTGTGCTTTGTAGCCTAAAAATAAATGAGCAAGTATGCGTTGTAAAGTATGTACCAATAGTGTAAATCAACATATTAACGTAGATTAGTTTTCTAAAGGATTCTTGGGTAAAAAAATTCCTTTTCTTCTTACTTGAGAATTTCTTCTGTTTTTTGGGTAAAATCAATTTAACCCGATATTTGTAATTTTTATGAATTTCTAAGCAATTAACAACTAATCGTTCGAATTTGATTTATTTCTTTTGATTTGTGTTTATTTTGATAAACCCATGGAGAAATTGTAAGCCCCGGAAAATTTCAGTAAACAATTTTAAGATGAACTTCAAAAATAAACCCTAAAAATCACTCCAAATTAAAACCGAATTTTGACAAGTCCTAAACCATGAATGAATCCAAAAATTTCTTAATCATGAGAAAATGAAAATCCTCGAAAATAAAATAAGAACTCAGTGGTCTTCAAATTCAAAACCACTACGTACGAAAAATTTCATATTTAACTCCGACTTATAAAAACGGGTAATATAAAGCCCAAAAACAAATTATTAAAAAAGTAAATAACGATTAACTTTCGAAAATGAAACCCAATTCAAAAATTCCGAAAACGTTAAAAGATAATAAATACTTACGAAAAGTAAAATTTAAAATAAACTTCTCAAATTAAATATGCTGTATGAACATAAATATCAGTTTCCAAATTGGCAAAGGTCTAAACCGAAAAATCACCCGGAAACCCTAACCGGAATACAATAGTGTAAGTCCGGCAATCTAGTGCCCCTAACCCTAGAGGCCGAGATGTAGTTTAAATATATACAATAGCTCATAGTAATATAAGTTTGTGTAAAAATATCAGATTGGTAAATTTTTGACCTATTTCGAACCCGTTCGGATACAGACTTCGAAAAGCGTGTCCTGGGGCTCGAGATATAAAAAATATACCAATAGTACCGTTAGACTCGTAATTTCATAAGATTTCTAAATATATCAGTTATATAATTTTTCGGGTTATAAAAGTTACAGTTATAACCTTTTTATCGTATTTCCATTATTACCGGTAATTGAGTCGTCTTTTGCACTATTCATTTTTATTTCATTACAAAATTTTATTATTTTTATAAAGCCTTATATTTTTAGATAAATATTTTATATGTTATAGAAAATTTTGTTTTTCTAAAATTTAATTCGTTTCGGGTCTTTACGGGATCAGATTCTGTTTAAGATCCGATACTAAAAATAAAATAAATTAATTTAATAATTGGAAAATATTTTAAAAATATTTTTATTTTCATAAAATAATTTTTTAGAATTTTTCGGGTTATAAAAATATCATTTATAGCCCATATTCGCGTATTTTGATCATACCGGTAACATATTTATTAAATTACTAAAATAATTCAAATAATTATTTAATTTTAATTATGAAAAATCTGCTACAATTATTTGGAATAATTTTTCTAATTTTCTTTTATTTTGTTTTATTTTATTAAAAAGGTACTCTTACAACCCATACCTTCAAGTACACCTTACACATATCACTTCCTTTTCACTTCAATCTTTCTACACAATATTCCATACTTCATGGCAGAATTTTTGACCCATATTTGCTGCCATTGTCCTTTTATTTAATCCTAATTTGACTAAAATAATTATTTTCCACTCCTTCTTAAAGAAGCTACACACACCATTTATTACACAATTTAATTTCAAGTCAAATTTTCACAAATTCCTCTCTCTCTTCTCTCTCTCACGTGGAAAGCTCCCCAAATCTGCCTTGTTTATTTTTTTTACTCCTTCAATTAATTAAAACACATTTAATACACTCCTTTTCTCTCTCTCCTTCATTTACTCATCTTTCCTCTTTCATTCCTTAACCTTTTCTCTCTATTTTTCCTCTCTTTCTTTCTTCTTTCTCTCTTGTTCTTACAAAAACCTTGCTGCCCCTATTTTTTTTTGGAGCTCCCACACATATTTCTTGAAGATTTCTTAAGTAAACCTTCTTTTTAAGCCTCCATAGGTGATATAGGTAAAGTATAATGAGTGTTTCATGCATCAAATGACATTTCATTAGCTTAAAAGCTAAGGATGATGATGCCAAGAATGAAACACTCCTCTTCTCCATTATTATTATCTTGTATTGTTATTATTTTCTTGTTTAAAGTTGTTATATTTTGTAGATCTAACTTTTTATAGCTTTGATTTTTGTTCATGCCATAGATCTTGTATTTAAGTTGTTATTTTTGTTATTCTTTATGACTTATGCATAGATCTAGCATCCACATGTCTATCTTAGTGATTCATGCATTTAAAACTAGTTTAGAAGACTAGATCTAAAGTTTTGAGTTCATAGATGCATTAGATCTTTGTTTATGTCCATGAACAACTTGCTATAATATGATGATGGTAGGAAAGTTATAGGAAACTCAAGATCTATTTTATTTTCAAGCAAAATGATTTTTGAAAATTCGGATGAAAATGGGACTATATTTAGAAAAGTGATTTTTCAACTTCAAAATGTATATTTTTCATTTAAAATGAAGGGCTTAGGGTATAAATACCATAAATGAAAGATTTTGATAAGTAAAGTTTAGATCCATGATGTTTATAGCTTGTTACCATGCATTTGTTTTATGTTTATGTTCATATTAAGTATAGATTTTAGTTATGAACTCAAACAAAATTGTGAAATTCGTATTTTGGCAAGACCCCCATTTGAAAACCACCTTCCAAGTATCAAAATGTAATTTTTTCTTGAGAAAATGAAGGCTTAGTATATGTATATCATCAAGACTTCTTTTTACAAGAATCTAATGTGATTTTCAAAAGTTATTTTCAAAACACAAATGTCATTTTCGGATTTTGGCCAAGGCATATTTTAAAAACATGTTTTCCAACTCAAAAATGAAGTTTTTGTTTAAGAAATGAAAGGCCCTTAGGATAGGATATGTAAGGAATGGATTTTCATAAGTTTAGATAGATTTTATCAAAAGGAATATCCAAAAATGAATTTTGTAAATTCGGATCCCAACCAAGACCAATTTTTAGAACCCATGTATCAACTCCAAAACTCATGTTTTATGTGAAAAATGAAGTATATAGGTAATAGATATCATTAAGCAATGATTTTTACAAGTTAAAATAAGTTTAGGCATGAGTAATGTGTAAACCAAGTAATGGAATTAAAATGAAAAATTTTGAGTTAGTGATCAAATTGTCAAATTCGTAATTTGAGATGATGCATATGTAATCACTAAGTATTTGAGCTCAAATTGCAAGTTTTATGTGTTAAATGAAGTCCTTAGACAATAGATGTAGTAAAGTCTTAAAATTTAATGCATTAAACAAGTTTTTCCCAAATGAATCATTCAAAAAGTGGATTTTCTAAAATTCGGATTTTTGAGTAAACCATATTGGAAAACATATTTGTAAAGTGTAAAATGCAAATTTTTGTGTAAGAATGAAGTCCTTAATGGTTATGTATGATTGAGCCCTAATTTTCTAAATATCAAATGACTTTCATTTAAAGGAATCACTTAAAAACTAATTTTTGTAAAATTCGGATTTTGGAATCAACCCCACTTGAAAACATGTTTAACAAGTGTAAAATGGAAATTTTTATGAAGAAATGAAGGTCATAAGTAATATATATAATGAAGACTTAATTTTAACAAAAATAATTATATTTTCTTAAGTAATAAATCCAAAACAAATGGAAATGACCAAAGTTAGAAAACTAGATTTTTCAAAAAGTAGTTATAATTGAAGTCTTGCAAAATAAAGAGTTCCAAAATTTTCTTTTACCAAAAATCATCAAGACCATGCATACATGAAACTCATTTCATGCCATTCATATTAGGAAATCACTCATATTGCATGTATGGCTAATTTGTATAATAAAAACATTACAAACATTTACAAAACTATTTTTCGGAATTGGAAACCGTTACTGATCAGATCTGATCCCTCTGTTCTGAGACCTAAATGTTTTCAAAACTTAAAAATAATATTAGAAATAGATAGATCTTTCGAAGTAGATAGAAATCGATATATAATTTGCGAGATTCCGAGTTATGGCCGTTTTAAGTTGGAATTCCCGCTTAGGACGAGAATTACGAATTTGATAGTTTGTATGAGATAGCTTGGACTAGTTAAGTGATGAAATACTTATTAGAGTATTTCTTCCTTTTTAGGTGACTCCGATATCGACGATTCCCTACCACCGGATTACTTGTACTAAGAGACCGGTGATCCAATGGCCGAGTGAGTATTACTTCCGATTTCATTTATTGTATGTAATTGTAATAATAGTTGCACTAGATATTTGGTAAAGATAAAATGGATATGCATGATGGGGACGAATGGGAACTATGTATGCTTGTTGTTGATATGAGAAATGGAATGTAAGAATATCGAAGCCGAGTGATTAACTATTGCTTGTATAGATGAATTAGAATTGATTGTCTGCGATTATTGATTGATCACTTAAAAGAATTGGTATAATTGATTATTCGGAACTAAAGATGAAATTGAACTCATTCATACACGATGGGGATGGAGCATTAGCATTTGTTGGTTTATCGTTGTACCTTAAACGATTTTATAGTTTATAGTTGTCCGTAAGCTGAAACGGTCTCGGTCGTACCGCAGGATTCGTTAATCTGCTAACCCGGGATGGAGGGCGTAAGTCCATCCACATATGATTTCTGGCAGGTCATATGTTTGTTGAATTCACGAGTTTGATGCATATCACTTGTCTGACTAATCACTTGATTGTATGACGTGTTATAAATGTAATCCTGGAAGTTTTCACTCACTAAGCTAGTGTAGCTTATACCCCTATAGTTGTTTAAATGAACAGGTTATCTCAAGAATGCTAAGTGGGGACTGAGATGGTTGAAGTCGAGAATGACTTCAGGATTCCGGCAAGACATAAGAATGTTTGAAGTTATTAACTAGGTTTTATTATCTGCCTTGTAATAGTTCTATGTAATAGAATCTTTTGATGATTTGTAAGTGAAGTTTGATGAGTTGTATTTTGAAGAATAGTGAATTGAATTTCCTTTACATTGTTACTCGAGTTATATCAACATGAAATGTATCATTCCGATGTGTCTCCTCTATGTGTTAGACGCCTTGTACATAGTATGGAAGCATTCGCATGACTGAGGTGGTCATTCTTAGGCTTTAATATTGTGTACGGCGGACTGCCACGTTTAGGGTACCCTTCGGGCGTGACAGTTTAGTTGGTATCAGAGCGACAAGGTTTTGGGAATTAGGTGGGAAGCCTTTAGGAGAATAGAATGTTAAGATACGATCTTAGGAATCGATAGGCAAGTGTTAGATGACCCTAGTGAGGAAGAACTAGATTTAGCTCTATGACCTTTGAGGTATGACTTTCAATTATTAATTCTATCTTGGAGACTTCTAGAGAACATAGAAACAGACATATGAGGAAGAAAGATTGAAAATAATTAAGGAGACGAACAAATCCATTCTAGCAACTGCAAAATATAGGATGTAAGTGACCTTACCCGACTCCTAGTTCAAGCCGATAATGGAGATACTAGATTACCCCTTTGACCTCTAGGACCACTAGGTGGGTAAGATTAATTGCGTGCTTTCACCGTTTTTCTAAATAAACAAGTTTAAAGAAAATAAAAAGTTATAACTCTTTTCTAAACCATAAGCAACTTGTGAGTAGTATAATTAGACTAACGTGACCGTCTCATCCTGTTTTTAGGAGACTACCTGAGGAGAACATGCAACAGTCGACTAACCTTCCCGAGGAACAACAAGTGAGAGACACTCCACCACCACAAGATCCAATGCAACAAGTCATAGGTCTTTAGGATGTTTGGTGGATGCACAAAAGCTCCTCTTACAACAAGTGCTTAATAGGAATGTACCGGTTCGGGTGGAAGGACCCCACCAAGTGACAATGCAAGGAATTGAGACTCCTTCTGTTATGGCTAGTCCAAGCTCCAAAGTCAGAAGGTATAAGACAACTAGCCTAACTGTTAAGAATGAACCTTTTAAGAGGCGTAAGATAATTGTCAATGTTGAAGTGCAAGGAAAGTCATTATCTAAAACAGTGTCCACAGCTGAAGCATAAGTGTTACCTCTGTGGAGATCCCGAGCATAAGATATGGATGTCTCCAAGAAAAAAACCCTAAAGTGCTTCATCTGCAAACAGCCGGGACACCGGCAAGTAGATGCCCCCACGGGAATTAACAAGTGGATAGCTATCCTTGATTGGAAGAAGTCAGTCTCCTAGAAATAGCAATAGATCTTTCGTTGAGCGTTAGGAGCAAAATGACTTTTTGAAAAGAACAAAGATGTTTTGAAAATGTAAACCAATGTTGTAGTTTATCATCTAGTTCATGAATTAATTCCAATGTATGTTTTGCATCCTTTCTTTGAACTTTTGTAATGGAAGACTTACATCTTCTCTTGATTTCATGTATTTCGTTTCGAGTATTATGAAGTTTTTGTTATCGATTTTGATTTCAGTAGAATTTCAATATTTCTTATATATGTTTCTATTTCCGCATTTCCGTATTCTGTAATTCCGATAAGCTTCTTTAAGTCTCTTTTACCGCCTTAAGACGTAATAAAAGATTTAGAATTTTCACCTGAGCTTAATAAAATTGTAGGAGATATACCCAACCACAACAAGAACCCGTCATGACCCCAAGTCGGAAAGTTGGAACACTTCACTTGGACGATGACCCAAACAAGGAAGAAGACACGAAATTGGATAAGATACAATGTTGGAAATGTAAGAGAAAACATTACCCTATACAGTGCCCACGACTTCAATGCAAGTGTTACCTTTGTGGGGACCCCAGTCACAAAGTCGAGAAGTGTCCCAAAAAGACTACCAACACATGCTTTCTTTGCGCAAAAATTGGGACATTTGGCTAAAACATGCCCTAACGGGATGACTTGCGTGTTGCTTCGCTGGATCTACCAAAGAAGAGGAGGAGATGTAATAGGAATAAAAGCAACAAAGGAAAAAGGAATCGGAGTTCCTTAGGAACATCTTCATCCGGAAATCCCATCTACAACCCTCACACCTATGTAGTACATGGAGAAGGTGGTGATGAGAAGCTGGAGTCCTTTGCCATGGAAGGAGGCGAGGATCAAATATGCAACTCGGTATCAGGTTAGCGCTATACCCTTAGACTACTGCATATTCTTTCCTGTCAATAGAATCAAAAGAAATAAGTTGTTAGAAATACCCTTGGATTAAATGGCTAGACTAAAAATAGGAGAGCCTGAGACCATTAAAAGCTAGAATGAGCCAATGATGGAAACTAAAACAAACCTCGATTAATTTAACGAATTCCAAGATACCCCTCGTACAACTTCTTGTAAATAAAGAACATTGGAAAGATCGAAATCTACGACGATTGTTACACAAAAGTTAAAATCTCATAAGTCAAATTTCCAAACTCCATAAGATTTTCCCAAGTAATAAGTACAAAATAAAGCAATGAGATCTCTTGATTTCAATCCCATCAAGATGATCACGAAGATAAGAATTTAAAACGATGATGACCATATTGTTTAAGGAATATGAATCAGAAAGCACAATATTGTATATACAGCTACATAAGAATGGAGAAGCGAATCCACAACCTTCGTTGGTCAAAGTAATTGAGTCATGAAAGGTCGTGTTGTCATGAGTCGTCTAGTGTCGGGCGAGTCGAGTCGTCTGTGGTCTCGAGTCAAGTCCGTGTCGTTTTCCAAAGGAGTCGTGTAAGTGAAGGTTGGAATCGCTAAGCCAAATCTTATTAATTTGTATGTGCTAATTTCGTGAAATGTCTACCATGCAAGTTCAAAATAATACAAACCGAAGCACAAGCTGCTAAAAATATAACTCAAAATTCATAATCTTTTCTTGACAAACGATATACACGTAACAAGTTTTGCGGACAAAACTTTCCTTAATGGGGAGGATGTAAGCCCGGAAAATTTCAGTAAATAATTTAAGATGAACTTAAAAAAAACCCTAAAAATCACTCCAAATTAAAACCGAATTTTGACAAGTCCTAAACCATGAATGAATCCAAAAATTTCTAATCATGAGAAAAATGAAAATCCTCGAAAATAAAAGAACTCAGTGGTCTTCAAATTCAAAACCACTACTACGAAAAATTTCATATTTAACTCCGACTTATAAAAACGGGTAATATAAAGCCCAAAAACAAATTATTAAAATAAATAACGATTAACTTTCGAAAATGAAACCCAATTCAAAAATTCCGAAAACGTTAAAAGATAATAAATACTTACGAAAAGTAAATTTAAAATAAACTTCTCAAATTAAATATGCTGTATGAACATAAATATCAGTTTCCAAATTGGCAAAGGTCTAAACCGAAAAATCACCCGAAACCCTAACCGAATACAATAGTGTAAGTCCGGCAATCTAGTGCCCCTAACCCTAGAGGCCGAGATGTAGTTTAAATATATACAATAGCTCATAGTAATATAAGTTTGTGTAAAAATATCAGATTGGTAAATTTTTGACCTATTTCGAACCCGTTCGATACAGACTTCGAAAAGCGTGTCCTGGGGCTCGAGATATAAAAACAATATATCAATAGTACCGTTAGACCGTAATTTCATAAGATTTCTAAATATATCAGTTATAAATTTTTCGGTTATAAAAGTTACAGTTATAACCTTTTTATCGTATTCCATTATTACCAATTGAGTCGTCTTTTGCACTATTCATTTTTATTTCATTACAAAATTTTATTATTTTTATAAAGCCTTATATTTTTAGATAAATATTTTATATGTTTATAGAAAATTTTGTTTTTCTAAAATTTAATTCGTTTCGGGTCTTTACGATCAGATTCTGTTTAAGATCCGATACTAAAAAAAATAAATTAATTTAATAATTGAAAATATTTTAAAAATATTTTTATTTTCATAAAATAATTTTTTAGAATTTTTCGGGTATAAAAATATCCATTTATAGCCCATATTCGCGTATTTTGATCATACCTACACGTAAAATATTATTAAATTACTAAAATAATTCAAATAATTATTTAATTTAATTATGAAAAAGCTGTAACTCTTAATTATTTGGAATAATTTTTTCTAATTTTCTTTATTTTGTTTATTTTATTAAAAAGGTACTCTTAAACCCATATCATACCTACAAGTACACCTTACACATATCACTTCCTTTTTCACTTCAATCTTTCTACACAATATTCCATACTTTCATGCAGAATTTTTGACCCATATTTGCTGCCATTGTCCTTTTATTAATCCTAATTTGACTAAAATAATTATTTTCCACTCCTTCTTAAAGAAGCTACACACACCATTTATTACACAATTTAATTTCAAGTCAAATTTTCACAAATTCCTCTCTCTCTCTTCTCTCTTCACGTGGAAAGCTCCCCAAATCTGCCTTGTTTATTTTTTTTACTCCTTCAATTAATTAAAACACATTTAATACACTCCTTTTCTCTCTCTCCTTCATTTACTCATCTTTCCTCTTTCATTCCTTAACCTTTTCTCTCTATTTTTCCTCTCTTTCTTTCTTCTTTCTCTCTTGTTCTTACAAAAACCTTGCTGCCCCTATTTTTTTTTGGAGCTCCACACATATTTCTTGAAGATTTCTTAAGTAAACCTTCTTTTTAAGCCTCCATAGGTGATATAGGTAAAGTATAATGAGTGTTTCATGCATCAAATGACATTTCATTAGCTTAAAAGCTAAGGATGATGATGCCAAGAATGAAACACTCCTCTTCTCCATTATTATTATCTTGTATTGTTATTATTTTCTTGTTTAAAGTTGTTATATTTTGTAGATCTAACTTTTTATAGCTTTGATTTTTGTTCATGCCATAGATCTTGTATTTAAGTTGTTATTTTTGTTATTCTTTATGACTTATGCATAGATCTAGCATCCACATGTCTATCTTAGTGATTCATGCATTTAAAACTAGTTTAGAAGACTAGATCTAAAGTTTTGAGTTCATAGATGCATTAGATCTTTGTTTATGTCCATGAACAACTTGCTATAATATGATGATGGTAGGAAAGTTATAGGAAACTCAAGATCTATTTTATTTTCAAGCAAAATGATTTTTGAAAATTCGGATGAAAATGGGACTATATTTAGAAAAGTGATTTTTCAACTTCAAAATGTATATTTTTCATTTAAAATGAAGGGCTTAGGGTATAAATACCATAAATGAAAGATTTTGATAAGTAAAGTTTAGATCCATGATGTTTATAGCTTGTTACCATGCATTTGTTTTATGTTTATGTTCATATTAAGTATAGATTTTAGTTATGAACTCAAACAAAATTGTGAAATTCGTATTTTGGCAAGACCCCCATTTGAAAACCACCTTCCAAGTATCAAAATGTAATTTTTTCTTGAGAAAATGAAGGCTTAGTATATGTATATCATCAAGACTTCTTTTTACAAGAATCTAATGTGATTTTCAAAAGTTATTTTCAAAACACAAATGTCATTTTCGGATTTTGGCCAAGGCATATTTTAAAAACATGTTTTCCAACTCAAAAATGAAGTTTTTGTTTAAGAAATGAAAGGCCCTTAGGATAGGATATGTAAGGAATGGATTTTCATAAGTTTAGATAGATTTTATCAAAAGGAATATCCAAAAATGAATTTTGTAAATTCGGATCCCAACCAAGACCAATTTTTAGAACCCATGTATCAACTCCAAAACTCATGTTTTATGTGAAAAATGAAGTATATAGGTAATAGATATCATTAAGCAATGATTTTTACAAGTTAAAATAAGTTTAGGCATGAGTAATGTGTAAACCAAGTAATGGAATTAAAATGAAAAATTTTGAGTTAGTGATCAAATTGTCAAATTCGTAATTTGAGATGATGCATATGTAATCACTAAGTATTTGAGCTCAAATTGCAAGTTTTATGTGTTAAATGAAGTCCTTAGACAATAGATGTAGTAAAGTCTTAAAATTTAATGCATTAAACAAGTTTTTCCCAAATGAATCATTCAAAAAGTGGATTTTCTAAAATTCGGATTTTTGAGTAAACCATATTGGAAAACATATTTGTAAAGTGTAAAATGCAAATTTTTGTGTAAGAATGAAGTCCTTAATGGTTATGTATGATTGAGCCCTAATTTTCTAAATATCAAATGACTTTCATTTAAAGGAATCACTTAAAAACTAATTTTTGTAAAATTCGGATTTTGGAATCAACCCCACTTGAAAACATGTTTAACAAGTGTAAAATGGAAATTTTTATGAAATGAAGGTCATAAGTAATATATATAATGAAGACTTAATTTTAACAAAAATAATTATATTTTCTTAAGTAATAAATCCAAAACAAATGGAAATGACCAAAGTTAGAAAACTAGATTTTTCAAAAAGTAGTTATAATTGAAGTCTTGCAAAATAAAGAGTTCCAAAATTTTCTTTTACCAAAAATCATCAAGACCATGCATACATGAAACTCATTTCATGCCATTCATATTAGGAAATCACTCATATTGCATGTATGGCTAATTTGTATAATAAAAACATTACAAACATTTACAAAACTATTTTTCGGAATTGGAAACCGTTACTGATCAGATCTGATCCCTCTGTTCTGAGACCTAAATGTTTTCAAAACTTAAAAATAATATTAGAAATAGATAGATCTTTCGAAGTAGATAGAAATCGATATATAATTTGCGAGATTCCGAGTTAAAATGACCAAGTTATGGCCGTTTTAAGTTGGAATTCCCGCTTA
The DNA here is from genome assembly GCA_024138025.1 of Combretum micranthum. NCBI lineage: Eukaryota > Viridiplantae > Streptophyta > Magnoliopsida > Myrtales > Combretaceae > Combretum > Combretum micranthum. The sequence continues at coordinate 13,566 of JAMXBD010005172.1, forward strand.
GGACGAGAATTACGAATTTGATAGTTTGTATGAGATAGCTTGGACTAGTTAAGTGATGAAATACTTATTAGAGTATTTCTTCCTTTTTAGGTGACTCCGATATCGACGATTCCCTACCACCGGATTACTTGTACTAAGAGACCGGTGATCCAATGGCCGAGTGAGTATTACTTCCGATTTCATTTATTGTATGTAATTGTAATAATAGTTGCACTAGATATTTGGTAAAGATAAAATGGATATGCATGATGGGGACGAATGGGAACTATGTATGCTTGTTGTTGATATGAGAAATGGAATGTAAGAATATCGAAGCCGAGTGATTAACTATTGCTTGTATAGATGAATTAGAATTGATTGTCTGCGATTATTGATTGATCACTTAAAAGAATTGGTATAATTGATTATTCGGAACTAAAGATGAAATTGAACTCATTCATACACGATGGGGATGGAGCATTAGCATTTGTTGGTTTATCGTTGTACCTTAAACGATTTTATAGTTTATAGTTGTCCGTAAGCTGAAACGGTCTCGGTCGTACCGCAGGATTCGTTAATCTGCTAACCCGGGATGGAGGGCGTAAGTCCATCCACATATGATTTCTGGCAGGTCATATGTTTGTTGAATTCACGAGTTTGATGCATATCACTTGTCTGACTAATCACTTGATTGTATGACGTGTTATAAATGTAATCCTGGAAGTTTTCACTCACTAAGCTAGTGTAGCTTATACCCCTATAGTTGTTTAAATGAACAGGTTATCTCAAGAATGCTAAGTGGGGACTGAGATGGTTGAAGTCGAGAATGACTTCAGGATTCCGGCAAGACATAAGAATGTTTGAAGTTATTAACTAGGTTTTATTATCTGCCTTGTAATAGTTCTATGTAATAGAATCTTTTGATGATTTGTAAGTGAAGTTTGATGTGTTGTATTTTGAAGAATAGTGAATTGAATTTCCTTTACATCGTTACTCGAGTTATATCAACATGAAATGTATCATTCCGATGTGTCTCCTCTATGTGTTAGACGCCTTGTACATAGTATGGAAGCATTCGCATGACTGAGGTGGTCATTCTTAGGTTTTAATATTATGTACGGTGGACTGCCACGTTTAGGGTACCCTTCGAGGCGTGACAGGCTATTATAGGAAATTTGTACAAGACTTTTCAAAGATTTCTAGGCCACTAACTCAGTTAACGTAAAAGGATGAGAAGTTCATATGGAATGAGAAACGAAAACAATGTTTCCAGGAGTTAAAACAACGTTTATTGTCTGCCCTGATATTAGTTTTGCCAGATCCAGAGAAGCCTTACACAGTGCATAGTAACACATCAAGAAATGGTCTTAGGTGTATGCTAATGCAAGAGGGAAAGTGATCGCCTATGCTTCACGATAGCTAAGGCCACACGAACAAAATTAGCCCATAGATGACCTAGAGTTAACTGCCGTCGTGTTTGCCCTTAAGCTATGGAGACACTACCTCTATTGGCAAAGGTGTGAGATTTATATGGACCATAAAAATCTTAAGTATCTGTTCACCCAAAAGGAACTGAACCTGAGGTAAAGAAGATGGCTAGAGTTAATCAAAGACTATGATCTTGGAATCGGTTATTGTCCTAGAGAAGTAAACATTGTTGCAGATGCTTTGAGTTGCAAGAGTCATGGAGAAGTTGCTGCCTTGCTCATAACTTAAAGGGAGTTAATAAAAGAGTTTGAGAAGCTAAGCATTGAATTTACGGGACAAAGTGTGGAAGTAGAGATAGCTAACCTAGTGTTTGAACCAACTCTGGTAGAAAGGATTAAAGAAGTTCAATGCTATGATGAGAAGATACACATGATAAAGAGGGAAATACAAGAAGGAAAGTTTACCGATTTCATGGTCGATGATGATGATGTCGTGAGAATGAAAGGACGACTTTGTGTGCCTGACGATAAGGAAATGAGAAAGGAAATTATGAGTGAAGCTCATAACTCAGGATTTATAGCATATCCAGGAGGAACCAAAATGTATTAAGATCTCAAGAATCTTTATTGGTGGAATGGGATAAAGCAAGATGTAGCTGATTATGTGATGAAGTGCCCAATCTTCCAACAAGTGAAAGTGGAACTCCAAAGGTCGGGAGGATTATTAAAACCGTTGTCGGTACCTGAGTGGAAATGGGATCAAATTTCCATGGATTTTGTCTGTGGATTACCAAAGACATCAACCGAAAATGATGCCACCTAGGTCATAGTTGATCGATTGACTAAGTCAACTCACTTCATACCAATCAGTATGACATTTTCCATAGACAAGCTGGCAAAGCTTTATGTAAGAGAGGTAGTACGTTTGCATGAAGTACCAGCCGAAATTTCATCAGATCGTAACCCAATATTTGTATCTAAGTTTTGGACTAGCCTACAAAAGAGTATGGGGACAAAGCTACACTTTAGTACGGCATACCACCCTCAGACTGATGGTCAGTCAGAATGAACGATTAAAACTTTGGAAGTATGTTAAGGGCATGTATCATGGATTTCAAAGGAAGATGGGATACACATTTGCTGCTAATCGAGTTTGCCTACAATAATAGCTATCACTCGATGATTCAGATGCTACCTTACGAAGCACTGTATGGTCAACAATGTAGGTCACCTTTATTTTGGGATGATATAGAAAAGCTTGCAATTGGACCTGAATTAGTACAAGACGCAATGGATAAAGTAAGAATAATTCGACAAAGGATGAAGGAGGCACAGGATAGACAAAAGAGTTGGGCTGATAAGAAAAGAAGGACCTTGAAATTTCAAGTTGGAGATCATGTGTACTTAAAAATAAACCTAATAAAGAGTATACATAGTATACGCTCACAAGGAAATTTAAGCCCACGATACATTGGACCCTTTGAAGTACTAGAACGAGTTGGAGATTTAGCTTATTGTCTAGCCTTTCCATCGAATCTGTCTGGAGTGCATAATTTATTTCACGTCTTTGTGCTACGTAAGCATGTATCCGACCCAAAACAAGTTTTGGAGTTAGAACCAGTGCTCTTAAAGGAAAATCTCACCTATGAAGAACACCCACTACAAATCCTTGATCGAAAAGTTCAAAAGTTGAGAAACAAGGAAATCAAGTATGTTAATATTCTACGAAGAAATCATTCCCACGAAGAGGCAACATGGGAAACCGAGGATGAAATACGACGCAAGTACCTGAGTTTGTTTGAAGCTTTAGTACGTATTTCCAAGTTTTGAGGACAAAACTTTCTTTAACTATGGTAGGTTGTAAACCCCATAGTTTTATGATCGGTTAAGCTTAAAACCATAATCGCAAGGTCAATCGGAAACCCTAAAGTCAACAAAACCCTAGTTACACGTAACAATTTAGGTCTGGCAATCCTGTGTTCGCAACCCTATGTGAGTAAGAAAGAGATTAGTATGTAGAACAATTCATAATGACATAAGGAAGCTTAAAAAAATCATATTAGCAAAACCACAATCCGTTTTAGACCCGAATGGATATAGTTCTTGAAAAACGTATCCTAGGGCCCGGAATAGTAAAAATATTCCAGATATACCATTAGACTCGTAAAAATATAAGGTTTTCAAAAATATCAGTTTTATACTTTTTTGGTAAGTAAAAATATCATAAATCACATTTATACGCGTATACTACCGGTACTTTATTAGTTATATCAACTTTACACCACGTTATTTATTTATCTTTACTTTTTCTAACATCTACTCTTACACTCTATATATCTATTATATTTACTTTTTATATTTTGTATAACTTTATATCACATCTACTTTACTTATTATTACTTTTAATTAACAACAATACAAAAAAATAAAACACTCTCTCCCTCTCCCTCTCAAGTGACCGGCACCCCCCTCTTCTCTCTCTCTCATTTTTTACAATTTTTCTTGATTTAAATCACTCGAAATTTACTCCCCATTTTCCTATAAATACCCCACTCCTCTTTCATTTCTTTCACACTTCATTCACCCATAAATTCACGAACAAAAACTCTTCAAAATTTTCCTGTCAAAACTCTCTCAAAATATTCTCAAATCCCCTTCTACATACATAAAACCCATACACACCTATTACTCCAAAATCCTCTTTAGGTAAAAATCTTCTTCCATATTTCTTTCTATCATGTCATGTAACTTTATATGACCATGGTATGAGTTTTCTAAAACTTAATGTTATGGAAGCTATACTATATTCATGTATCGTTTTTATTCATGAATATCTATTTATATATTATGTTGTTATTTACTTTGCTCATAGCATTGTTGTTATTATCTCTAACTAAATATAATTATGTATTTATATATATATATATATATGTTCTTTAGAGCATATAAGCTCACTTGCAATTTATTTACTTTCATGCAAAGCAATTTATGTATATTCTTTCTTTGCAATTTATTTATTTCATGATGTTTTAAGACTAGTCTCTAATATTAGACTTGTCCTCATCAAGTCAAAACAATTTTCTCTCTTTTATTTTCTTTTCTATTTGGGAATAGTTTATTTCTTAGTCCCGGGAGCCTTAAAGAAGCTAAGACTCCTAATACTTGACTTTATCATTCAATATGTTACATTTGCTTGCTATTATTCTTATGATCATGCTCATAAAGATTGTTGTCCAAACCTTTAAGCTTCAATTATACTTTTTGCAAAAAGGAGATTTTTTCATCGAAGAATAGTTCTATATGAAATTTAGAATTTATGAATTAACAAAAGTAAATATATTCTTTTCAAAACTTCAAGAAGAACTCACTATAATTTTAAAGCTACCTTTGTTTTGAAAAGCTTTTTAATCATTTCTATATTACATTGTTTTCCAAAAGAAGATGACTTTTGATACTAAAATATTTTTCATAAAAACATAATATAAAGGAAACCCATAAAGAGAATGAAGATATTTCAAAACCAAGATTTTCCATAATGGTCAAAGAAAAATTGTATAGAAAACTAATAGGAACCGTGACACTAATATTGAAAGTTTCTAAAAAGAAAATAGAGAAATTTATTTTTTTTAAAGTCACTAAGGAAAATAGTGAGATAATTATCTGAAAACAAAAGAATCAAAATATTCATTTTAAAGGATTTACAAAATGGATTTCTTGTAAATTATGGTTTTTTAAACTTCTAAACTAACATTGTTTTAGTAAAGAATTTTGGTTAGACAACAAACACTTAAACATGAATTAAAATATGAGCTATATATCTATAAAAAGGAATTTCTCAACTATATAGATAACTAAGTATTTATCAAAGCAATTTTTGGAACAAATACTTTTGGGATGGGAAAATTCGTGGTGAATTTGATCGCCACTGTTTTGGAGCCTAAAGATCTAGTTTGATGAAAAACTTTTAGAAATGGATAGATCTTTTCGAATAGGTAGAAATCGGTATATTATATGTACAATCCGAGTTAAAATGACCAAATTATGGCCATTTTAAATTAGAATTATCTTATATGTGAACTTTGACGTTCTTATGACAGTTTTGTCAAATTTCAAAAAGTTATCAGAAATACTCATTTTTGGTATATTTCTTGACTAAGTGATCTCGAGAAGGAATACCCGTATCCCGAGGGTTATTTCAACTAAGTGGATGTTTGATCGACTCATCCATTTAGAAGAAGTGTCGCCATGGCAACGTGAGTTATTTTCTTAATACGTTACTTGATTGTGCTTGTAGTTTAGTTGCACTAGAATTAAGGAAAGACGATTTGATATGTATGTAAAAATTGTTGAAAGAATTCTAAGAATATCAAGGCGAGAATCGGTTGTAAGTAATTGTATGTTTTAGTATAAAACTTGATATGTATAAAATTCTATGATCACCTTAAAGTTAATAATAATGATGCTATGATATCTTAAATAAATTGATTCATGCATACCATGAAGATACTCACATTGGATGGGGTTATTATCCTTGGGTGAAAATTATAGAAGCATGGTTGAAAGCAATACTTGGCGGCTATGATCGAAAGCGATTGCTTGGCGACATGGAATCAAACCAATGCTTAGCGGTAATCCAAAGGCATGACTCAACCCGAGTAGACTTAATATGCTTGGAGGTAAAGACCAAAAGCATTACTTAACTAAAACTACTCGTTTTTAGATTACTTATCACCAAACTCCGAATGGAGGGTGCAAATCCATTCAACATATTGTTCCCGAAAAACTATATGGCTTACTTGCTCACGTGTATGTTACATTTCACTTGAATGCTTAAATAACTTGTTTGAATGTTTACTACACAAGAATTTGCTTATGGAAATAACTCTCACTAAGCCTATTAGCTTATATCCTTATAAATATCTTTTGCAGTTTGACTATTTGTGGTTAAGCCACGTGGATCCTGCAGCCCAGTATTTTCCCTCTTTTTGGTTAAGGAATTTTTAGATGAAGTTTAGCATTAGTTTAGATATAGACATAATATAGAATATTCTTGTAATAGATTATAGTTTTTTGGTGGGGGAATGCCTCTAACACTTGTAAGACAATTATTATGAATGAATGAATATTATAAATTCCCTTTTTCTTAATTTGTTATCGTATCTTATTAAGCTTCATATTTCAAAGTATGGTCCCCTAAAATTATGAAAGCACGCCTTATACTTAATATCGAAGCTTTTGGGAATGACTAAGGTTGTCATGCTTAAGCTTTAATATTAAGTGTTGCGGACTGTTACGTTTAGGGTACCCTTTGGGGCGTAACAACAAAGGTATTTAATTATAAAAAATGTGCTTTTGGTTGATGGTTTAAAACATAACTTGCTTTGTGTTAGCCAATTATGTGATAATGGTTCTACAGTAATATTTCTTCCAATAAATGTTCTATTAAAAAAATCGACAATAATAAAGCTTATTTTAAAGGGTATAGATAAAGAAATATTTACAAAATTAATCTAAATGATTTCAAATCATCAAATGAAACTTGTCTTTACTCTCAAAACGATAATAGTTGGATATGGCACAGAAAATTGGGACATGCTAGCATAGATCTAATTTCAAAACTTGTTAAAAAGAATCTTGAATAAGGTTTACCAAAAATAAATATTTGGAGGAGAAGATCTGTCAAGCATGTCAACAAGAAAAGCAAACTAAGACTTTTTTTTTAAGTCTAAGGATATTATTTCCACTTCTAGGCCATTAGAACTATTGCATATGAACCTATTTGGTTATACTCAAACTCTAAGTTTGGGAGACAAAAAATATACCTTGGTTATTATTGATGACTTCCCTAGATATACATGGATTTTCTTCCTTGCATCTAAAACAAAACAAAGAATGTATTTTTAGATATTCCAATAAGGTCCAAAATGACAAAGGTCTTAATATTGTGACTATTCAAAATGATTATGGGGGAGTGTCACACCCCAAAAGGTACCTTAAACGTGACAGTCCACCACACTCAATATTAAAGCTTAAGTATGACAACCTTAGCCATGCCCAAAAGCTTTTATATTAAGTGTAAGACGTGCTTTCACAACTTTAGAGGACCATATATGGAATTATGAAGTTTAAGAAGATATAAATAACACATTAAGAAAAGAGGATTCATAATAATCATTCATTCATATCAATGGTTTTACAAACTTTGGGGCATTTCCCCTTGATCACTAATCTATTGCATGAATATTTGTAAATGTCACGCCCCAAAGGGTACCCTAAACGCGACAGTCCACCACACTTGATATTTAAACTTAAGTATGGCATCCTTAGTCATCCATAAGTTTACATATTGAGTGTAAGGTGTACTCACACAACTTCTAGGATCATACTTTGATTCGAGTAGTCTTAAGAAAGCATACATAGCAATAAGAATATAAATCACAACAAGATAAATAGCTAATCTTACAAAAGCCAAGGGGGCATACCCCCACCAAATAATAGGAGTCTACAGTTTAGCTCCAATTACACATATCTGAATTCACATTAAGAAGTTTTCCTAGAAGTCCACGCCTACACTAGGTCCCGACTTCCTCAAAAGCTCTTTAATCCAATGTAGTAAACCTGCACAAAGTGTCCTCTCGGAACATCCAAAATAGAACACTGCAACAAAAAACTATTGGGGTATAAGCTAATTGCTTAGTGAGATTCATTTTCCAAGTAACATACTCGATCAAGCTAAAATATCTATACAAGCAAGTTATAATTAAACAACCATATGAATGCACAAGCAAATGAGCAAGCAAGCATATGACTTTCTGGTTAGTCATAAGTGAATGAATTTACGCCCTCCATTCGGGGTTTGGTAGTTCATAAGTCACGCAACTACAGTCCAATGTTGGTCCATAAGCATGCAACCATAGTCCCAATCTAAGTGGGGTGGTCCATAAGACATGCAATCACAATTTTTAATGTTGGTCCATAAGTCAGCAACCATAGTTTCATTATTTGAATGGGTGGTCATAAGTCATGCAACCCTAGTCCCCTTCATTAAAGACCCACTGCCTCCCAAATACACCTTTGTCCCACCAAAGGCATACTCGACAATGATATGCGACTCACTACATGATATGCATGTACAATTTATTCATATAATCATGGTATATTAATTAGATAATTTAAAAGTGACCATACAATTTCAGACATTCCAAATCTATACTAGCTCATACAAGATTATTGCAACAAAGCTTGCCTCGATATACTTATCGTTCATTCATGCAAGTTTAGATCACCATTCAATCACAATTTTATCTTTTCCTAAGTGTAATGCCACTACTACTACAAGCACATCCAAGAGCATAATTAATTGAGATGAACTCACTTGTCCATGTAGTGAAAATCTACTAGTCGTAATAGTCCTCGGGAAGTGGTAACCCGTCCTCCAATTCACCTTAAATACAAAGAATACCCTCAATGAGTATCTCTTATGAAGTTCTATTAAACTTAACAATTTTATTTACTAAGTTCGTCAATTTCTGCCTAAGTTGAATCCTTAACTTAAAAAGGTCATATCTAACTCATTTTAACTCGGAATTTAACCTATAATATACCGATTTATACCTACTTCGAAAGAGCTATCTATTTCCAAAGTTAATTCAAACATTTAAGGTCATTTAGGGGTCGGAAACATACTGTACAGTATGGTTGCGAAAACCCAAGATTTGATCCTTTGTGAAAAATTACCCTATCTACTCTATTTAACTACTTAGACCAACTTATTTTAGTCCTAAACTTGCAAGGAGATTATAGAAAAAAAAAATTAAGAGATTACACACTTATCTAATACCAAACATAAAGTTCAAATGAAACTTCTAAGAATCCATTTTCATAAAACCGAAATTTACAAGTTGAAACTCATTGTTTTGTTTTGAGTAATTCCTTTGCTAAAACTTACTTAATTCAATGAAAATAATTTTCCCATATTATATATTATCAAAGCATTCCATTTTCAATATAAAATACTTGTTTTGAGATCAAAAAGAAGGTTTTAAAAATTGGTCTCCCCATAATTACGAATTTCCTCTTTGAAGTTTACAATGAAGACAAGACCTAAATTTTGTCTTTTACAAAACAATTGATTTAAACAATACCTTTTAGGAAAACTCAATTAAACTTGTGAAAATTCATTCCTTAGGATATCTATACCAAGAGCCCTTTATATTTTTTTTCTAAATCTTCATTTTAAAGTTGAATGATGGGTTCCAAAAATGGGTTTTGGTCTAGATCCGTATTTTCATAAATTCATTTTGAATATATCTCTTGAGAAAATTCATCAAAACCCATGAAAAACAACCCATTACATATTATATCTTAAGAACCCTTCATTTCTTGAACAAAATCCTCATTTTTGAGTTAGAAAATATATTTTTATTTTAGATTCTTGTCTTGATCCGAAAATGAAATTTTTGTTTTTGAAAATAAACTTTGAAAATCAACTTTGATTCTTGTAAGATGAAGTCTTGATGATATACATCCATCAACCCTCATTTTCTTAACAAAAACTTCCATTTTAAGGCTTGAAGGGGGTTTTTTAAGATAGTGCATTGACAAGTTACGAATTTTACTTTTTCATTCAAACTCAAATCTAAGATCTACTCAACATTCAACCATGAGAACATAAGAAAAACTTGGTAGTAAGCCTTAAACTTCTAGATCTACCATAAACATAACTAAAGCTTGGTAAATTCTAGATCTGCAAGTTATCACATAAACAAAAGATAAACAAGCCTTCAATATAACAAAAATACTAAGAACAAAAGAGATTCATCACCTAGAGGAGTGTTTCAATTCTTGGCATCATCATCCATAGCTTTTGAAGCTTGTGGAATGTCCTTTGATGCATGAAACATCCATATTATGATCCTATAACATCTTATGAGAGCTAAAGAGGATGATTACCTTAAATATTTGCAAGAAAAATATGTGGGAGTGTGAAATGGAAATGGGGGCAGCTTGTTTATTAAGAAGACAAGCCAAGAAGAAGAGAAAAGAAAGAGAAAAAGAGAGAGGAAAAATGTAGGGTTTGTAAAGATGAAAGAGGGGAGGGAATGAGATGCTTAAATAGAGATAAAAGTGTGTTAAATAATTAAAAAAAAAAATAAAGCAGCAGCTGCAAGGAGGAGGGCTGGCGTGATTTTTTGAGTGGTGTAGGGGGTGGTTTAGTTGAGTTGAAATTGTAATTTTGAAAGTGTAACTTATAGCTTCCATTTCCAACTAAAAGGAACTTTTA
>JAMXBD010005173.1:0-24251 GCA_024138025.1 Combretum micranthum
ATTAGGGCCTAAAGCTCACTAACTCTTACTAACTTGCGTTTATTATTCTTAATGCTTCTATTATTGCTTTTTCTTTTTCTTTTTCTTTTTGGGACAATCTATTTCGTAGTCCCAGGGTGTCTTAATGAAGCTAAGGCTCGCAATACCTGACCGAGATATCTTGATGAAACTAAGGTTCCCAATACTTGATATTATTGCATTACTTATTATTATTATCTTGCTTCTTACCTTTTTCATATTTTTTATCATTTTCATATTACATGCTCATATACATGCATCCTCATAATGATATTATCTCAACAACATTTAAAGTGGATTTTTTCTTTAATAAAGGAACTTGAAACTAAAACTCTTTCATGATGTAGCTAGTTACTAAATAAAGAAACTTATCAACAACAACTTAGAAAATGCGTTTTTACAATTTCTTCTCAAACTTTTCCCAAAGTTTTCCTAAGTTTCAACAAGGATAATTTTACTGAGGAAATAAAGGAAAAATGAAACCAAACTCTCTTTATATACATCGAGATTTTGTTATCACCCACCTAAGATAAATTATTTCTACAACCTCCTTTCAAACCCACAAAGATTTTTCTTAAATAACAATGAAAATGATTTTTCTCAAAGAAGTTAACTAACAAAATAAACATTTTCTTTTGTTATGTTAAGTCACATAAAATTTATTAAAACTTAGTATTAATAATTCTTTGTTAAGCACATTTTTTTTAGAAAGCTTACTTGTAGGATTTTACCAACTCCATAATAAAAGTAATAACTAGACTAAGTTTTATAAGTTAAGATAAAATCAACTCACTAAATTGTAAACTCACTTAGCAAATAGAGGTTGCCAAAGTTTCTAAGTGATAAATCGTTTCCAAAGTAATAAAAAGGAGTATAAACATGATAAGTTACAAAAGAATAATAGGTAATATCCAAAACGTAAACCATGATTTTCTTTCAAGTAAAATTGATAAAAGAGATAAAAAGACCAAGTTTTGGAAATGAAGTTAAATTTTAAAGAAGTTGGAAAATGAAAATAAAGGGAGAAAAAGACTTGTTTATCAAAGCCCTTTTTTAAAAAGGAAAATATACACAACTCAAATTATTATAAGTTATCAACAACATAAAAAAACTCTTGGAAACTTAATTTTTATCACTACAAGTAAAACTTGTAAAAGACCGAAGCTAAGAGAAAATTTATTTATTTATTTTAGAAAAGAAAATAAGAATATACTTATTTATAATAACCCAAGAAATTATGAAATTCGTTCAAAACACTTAGGAAATAAATTGCTAAGATATATGTCTTCAACACCATGAGACATTGTTTTACGAAATAAAATCGTTGAGACAACAATATTGGAATCTTGCATACAATATGAGTATCTATATATATATATATATTTATTTATTTATTTAAGGGATTTTTTTCAATTATACTAATATCTACATTTTTGGTATAAGTATTTTTTGATGCGAAAAAGTTTGTAAAATTTATGTTTTGAAAATTGGAATTTTTGTGATGACTTTTATGACAAAAATAACTTTAGAAATAGATAGATCTTTTCAAATAGGTAGAAAACGATATATAATATGCGAAATTCCATGTTAAAATGAGCAAGTTATGACCATTTTAAGTTGGAATTTCATTCTATACGATTTTTGGTGAACATAGTATAATAGAATTAGAAAGCTTAAGTAGAACTCCAATGAAATACTTATCCTGGGTATTTCTTTTATCTTGGTGATGCGGAATACAAGATTTTCCTTCCTGAGGATTACTACAACTACGAAGATTGCAAAATGGACGAGTAAGTTATTCCTCTTAATTTCGTTAGTTGCTTGTGCTTGTAGAATAGTGACATTAGAAAACTAAGAAAAGATAAAAATGGACATGTATGGGGAATTCAGGGATATGTTTATATGTGATTCCATGCTTATGTGATGGAATGCAAATTAAGAATATCGCAACTTCGAATTGTTTGTTTAAGTATTTTGTTTACCTACATGTATGCTTGCTTATTGCTACTAAATAATTTGATCACCCCTAAGAAACCTTAATAAGGTTTAACTTAAGAAAAATAAAACATTCACACATAGCATCCATCGAGTCACATTTCTTTCGAAAGGCTGCGACTCCTACGCGTATAGTTGGATGGGTTGTTATGGTGTTGTGACAGTAGCCCCGTTCCTTCCTAAAGAATCCACATCGCTTGGGGAATGCAACTCTAGGTTCGAAACCGAGCCAACCGAACGCTTTGGGCGGAGGCCTAGGGATTAGCAGTAGAAGGTTGAGGATCTTCATCAACAATTCCCTAACCTTCAATAAGGAGGGGTAAATCTGTTTTATATATAGTTTCCGGATAACTATATACATTTTTGAAATCATGTGATTATTGCATAACATACATAGCATATACGTGAAAAATTAACTGAACTTGTCTGTAATCATGGTGCGAATAAAAGGGAATATCTCACTAAGCTAGTTGTAGCTTATATCCCATAAATTTTGTTGAAACATGTATACCTGTGGCTCAAATTAAATATCATAACATTTAGGAAGTCATAGATGGAATTTAAACTCTTATGGAGGCAACAAAAATTTCAGACGAAGTTATTTTGAGGTTTCCTTATGTGTAATGTATGCTATGTTAGTATTTTTGGAGATTTCTAAAGTAATGTATTTATACAAACTTGAAGAGAATAGTGAGGGTATGCCACTAAGAATTGTAATAAACCATGTTTATGTTTATGGTAAGTATTCTCCTTGCCTTGTTACTTAATCGTTATCAATGTAAATTACATTACTCCGATACGTGCCCTTGGTTGTGATGTACGTCTTGTACATGATATAGAAGCCTGTGCATGACTAAGGTAGTCATTCTTAGGCTTTAGTATTGTGTACGGCGGACTGTCATGTTTAGGATACCCCTCGGGGCGTGACACCAAGCCCATTCCAATTCTAAGCTTTGTTTTGTTTTTAGTTATAATGCACAAGGAAAAAATATCAAGTTATGATTATCATTTGAACATTCACCATAAATTAAAATGGCTCTCAAAATGATTAATTTGGAAAACATACAAATCATTTAAGCTTTTATAAGTAAATTGTAGTAATCTTACTAAGGACCTCAAAGCTAATTCCAGCTCTAAAATTCTAAACTAAATAACAAGTAAAACTACTTCACACGGATATTGTCAATTGTTTTAAAAATGGTAAAAATTGTTTAGTTTCGAGATAATTTCATAATTCAATTAAAAGTGATTTTTTGAAAAAAAATTTGTCAAATTTTAACTATTTCATTGAGTTCTTATGAATTTTGCGTGGGAAACTTGATCTATATCAATACATACTCTATTCATGCAATTTATTAAGTTATTAGACCCATTCATCTTGTTTAACCTTCCCCCACACTCAAGTCAAGCATGGTCTACAATGTTTATCATCTTATATGAATAGTTAGGGATTCAATTTATAAAAGCAGATTTTATTTAAAGCACAATTAAAAAGAATTTGAGAAGTGAAGAAAACTTCTCTCTTGTGTAAGCTCAAGGGTCAACTTGGTTTGTTGAGACCTGTTTAAGTCTGTTAACACAAAGAACTTGGCAAAAACATATGTTATTATAGAGGCTCAATAATGGTCTCGATAGAGTTATGGACAAAAAACAATTCATAGAGAAACAGAAAATAAAACATAAAGAATGAAAAAAAATTGAAGAATCTGCATTTTATTGAAGATTTTTTTCTTCTTTTTTTTTTTCAACAAATCTTCATCTATCATCAGGGTGCATCAAGCTTATTTCTTCAATCATTGTGGAATTTTGAGATGGTGCTTTATATAGTTTTGATCTTTGCCTATTGACCTTGAAAATTTCTCCATCTTTTCCTTTAAACTCAATAGCACCATGAGGAAATGCCTTATGCACTTGAAAGGGCCCTGACCACCTGGATTTAAGTTTTCCTGGAAAAAGTTTTAATCTAGAGTTAAACAGTAGCACTTTGTCTCCTTTTTTGAATTCATGTGGAAACCTGATTTTAGAATCATGCCACTTTTTAACTTTCTCTTTGTATGTCTTGTTGTTCTCATAGGCTTCCAGTCGCAGCTTATCCTATTCATTTACCTGCAAAAATCTTTTCTTTCCATCCTTTGTGAGATTAAGATTTAGCAACTTAATAGCCCAGTATGCTTTATGTTCCAGCTCAACAAGTAAATGGCATGCTTTTCCATACACTATTTTGTACGGGGTTGTGCCCAAAGGAGTTTTGAAAGCTGTTCTATATGCCCATAGTGTATCATCTAACTTTTTAGCCTAATCTTTTCTATTGGATGCCACAGGTTTTTCCAGAATTCTCTTGAGTTATCTGTTAGAGACCTCAGCTTATCCATTGGTTTGGGAGTGATAAGGGGTGGATACCTTGTGATGTACTCCATATCTTTTTAAAACTTTTTCCATTTGGTCATTACAAAAACGGGCACCCCTATCACTGATTAAAGCACGAGGACATCCAAATCTTGAAAACAATTTTTAAAAAAAATTTGTGATTATTCTGGCATCATTAGTGGAGCAAGCCTAAGCTTCCTCTCATTTTGAAACACAATCAACAGCTACCAGGATATATTTGTTGCCAAAAGATGTGGGAAAATATCACATGAAGTCTATGCCCAAACGTCAAAGATTTCACATTCTAAAATAAAATTTTGGGGCATTTCATCCCTTTTTGAGACATTTCCCATCTTTTGACAACTTTCACAGTTTGAAATCAAAGCTTTTGCATCCTTGAAAATTGATGGCCAATAAAATCCAGCTTCCAAAACCTTATGTTATGTTCTGTTTGCACTATAGTGACCCCTAGTTGGTCCACTATGACAATGATTTAAGATTTTTCGGCCTTCTTCATGAGAAACACATCACCGAATTACTTAGTCAGAGTAAATTCGAAAAAGGAAAGGATCCTTCAGAAATAATATTTCAAATCAGAAAAGAACTTTTTCTTTTGGTTATGATTAAGCTCCATGGGAATTTCTTTGTCAACCAAGTAATTGGCTATATTTGCAAATCAAGGCTTGAAATTTTCTATGGTGAACACATAACATAATTTTTCATTTGGAAATGTTTTTTCAATTTCAATCTTAGATTCATTTTCACATGGATTATCAAGACATGATAAATTATTTGTAGCTAAGTTTTCACACTCTTTTTTTATATTTTATTTCCAAATCAAACTCTTGCAATAAGGGAATCCATCTAATCAATCTGGGTTTCGCATTAGGTTTTGCAAGCAGATATTTTAAAGCATAGTGGTTAGTGAAAAAAGTAACTTTTGAAAGAATTAAATAATACTTGAAATTTTCGAATGCGAAGATGACTACTAGTAGCTCCTTCACCGTGGTTATGTAATTTGCTTGAGTGCCAGTTAAGGTTCTACTGGCATAGTAAATCGGTTGGAAATGCTTGTTTTTTCTCTATCCCAGAATAACTCCCACTACCGAATCACTAGCGTCACACATGAGTTCAAAAAACAAATTCCAATCCGGAGCTACCATTATAGGTGCTTGTGTGAGCTTCTCCTTTAGTAGCTCAAATGTTGTGTTGCATTCGTCATAAAAAATGAATGAGGAATCTTTTTCAAGAAGTTTGGTCAAGGGTCTAGCTATTTTTGAAAAGTCTCGAGTGAATCTTCTATAAAAACCAGCGTGATCAAGAAAGCTTCTAATGCCCTTGACTGTTGTGGGTGGTGGTAATTTTGCAATAGTATCAACTTTTGCTGTATCCACCTCGATACCCTTCCTTGAGATTCTATTTCCTAGGAAAATTTCTTCTTGTACCATAAAATGGCACTTCTCCTAACTTAGCACGAGATTTGTATCTTCACATCTTTGGAGGACTTTGTTTAAATTTTTACAACAATTGTCAAATGATTTTCCGAACACAAAGAAATCGTCCATAAAGACTTCCATTATGTTCTGCACATATTTTTCAAAAATGGATAACATGCACCTTTGGAATGTTGCTGGAGCATTGCATAGCCCAAAGAGCATTCTTTTGTATGTGAAAGATCCATAAGGGCATGTAAAAGTTGTTTTCTCTTGGCCTTCGAGAGCTATGGGTATCTGGAAATATCCAGACATTGAAACAGTAGTACCTATGTCCTACTAATCTCTCAAGCATTTGATTGATAAAAAGCAGAGGGAAGTGGTCTTTTCTGGTGGCATCATTCAACTTTCTATAGTCTATAAAAACTGCCAACTAGTGATAGTTCGAGTTAGTATTAATTCATTCCGATCATTAGGAACCACTATTATTTCCCTTTCTTTGGTACCACTTATGTGGGGCTTACCCTAGCACTGCCAAAAATGGGATAAATAATCCTTGCATCTAGAAGTTTTGGTACTTCATTCTCCACCACTTCCTTCATATTTGGGTTCAAGTGTCTCTGTGGTTGGACCATAGGTTTAAAAGTATCTTCCATAAGAATCTTGTGTGTACAGAAGGTAGGACTTATTCCTCTGATGTTCACAATTTTCCATGATATAGCTTTCTTATGTTTTCTCTCAAACCTCCAAAATCTTTTTCTTCTGCTTCTCATGGCGTTTGGAAGATATAATCACAGGTAATTTGCAACCATCTTCCAAGAAAGCGTATTCCAAATGATTGGGTCTTTCAGCTCCGAATCTGGTGGTTCTTCAATGGAGGGTTTGAGTCGCTTATTATCCCGTGCTTTACGCTTCGTGACAATTTTATCATCATTTCATCATCCCCCATTCTCAGTGCTAATTTCCTTTTTTAACATCAATAATTGCCCTTACTATTGCCAAGAATAGTCATCCCCAAAATCAAAAGGACATGAATCCTTTTGTCCATATCAAGAATCATCAAATCAACAGGAAAGATGAAGTTATAGACCTTAATAAGAACATCATTGACTACTCCCTTGGGGTATCTAGTAGATCTGTCAGCCAATTGTAAGGCCATTCTTGTCTGTTTTGGTTCTCCTCACCCCAGTTTCTTGAACATGGTATAGGGCATGGGGTTAATGCTTACCCCTAGATTAGCCAATGCCTTTTCCATAGGGAGATTCCCTATTAAACATGGTATAAGGAAACTCCCTGGATCGTTCCTTTTTTTTGGGAAGTTTGTTCAACAAAACTGCAGAGCAGTCTCTTCCAAGGGTTACTAGGGACACCTCCTCTAATCTCTTCTTATTGGAAAGCATCTCCTTTAAAAATTTTGCATATTTTGGCATTTGTGAAAGTGTGTCAATCAAAGGTAGGTTAATATGCAGTTGCTTGTACAATTCTAAAATCTTTTTAAACTCTTTCTCATATCGTCTCCTTTTTGCCCTTATAGGGTAAGGCAAAGGAGGTTTACATGGTTCAATAGGAGATGCACTCTTTTTCTGCTCAATTTCTTCTTCTTCTTTTTCTTTTGTATTTGTTTTATTTTCTTCACATTTTTCTTTTTCTTGTTCTTTTTCAACTCTCTTTTCTTCTTCTTTTTCCTCTTTATTTTCTTTTCTTGTTTCTTCTAATTGCCTACCACTTCTTAGGGAAACAACATGAACCACCTCCATAATTCTCTCTCTAAGCATAGTCACAACATTGTTTACTTCGTTTTCAAGCTTTACGAGAGAACTTGAGTGGCTTTCGAGTACCAACTCAGTATGTTGAAATTGGTGATTGGTTTTTCTGATGAAAGAAACGAAGGTTTCCTCAAAGATGGAATGAGAGTTGAAGTTTATGGGTTGCAAATTTTTATACTGAGGATAAAGATTACGTTACTATGGGGGATTCCAACACACTCCAGGGTAGTTGCTGGAAAAATGCTGATCACACATCTCTAGAAGATATTGCTTACCATACTGCTAGATGATAGAAGAATCTTCTTGTTGTTGTCTCAAGGTATCGTCCAATTGTTGAATCAGAAATGGCATGTGCTCCATCCTAAATAAAACAACCAAATTGCAAAACAAACAAACAGAAGAACTGCAGAACACAGATGGTTATTCTAAAAAAAATATGAGTATGCAAAAGGCGGCTAGAACAACAAATGAAAATTAATTTTCTACTATTGCCCTGTTGGTCTTCAAAAATTGAATCCAACACCATTCCCTCGCAACGACACTAGAAAACTTAGGTTGTGTTTAGTGAAATTTAAAGTTCAATTCTCACTGATCATTGATCGAGTTTTTCAATTTTGTAAATGTTTTCTAAATCAGATTCAATAACTATGGTCTCACAAGGCAAGTGCACCTATCAATTGTAGCATAGATAATGATTTAGATCGGTCCCAAGGGAATGGTTAGCAGCTAGTATACTTTCAACCTCATTAACTGTCTAGCCAAAGAAAGGTTTTAGAAAATCATAAAGAAAAATAAACTATGCTAAGTTAGAAATATTCACAAATGTTTAATGGGTAAAATGAGAAATAAGCTTATAACTTCTATGAAATAGTAGCTCAGAGTTACTTTACCAATTCCTTATCAAAATGATTTCTTAAGAACAACAAACTTCTTAAAATTTGTTGAATGGTGTGCTTATATTGCCAGATTCTCTAATTTAAGCTAAAGCTTCTCTCGAAGTTAGTAGTTCTAGATCTAGCTAAAACCAGTAATCTGAAGTTTCAATTAGACCTACATAAAGAATAAGAATCCATTGTTTTGAAAAGACAACTCAATGAATTTTAAAACAAGTGAAAGAAAGTTTTCAGCCATTCATCGGCAAGAGGTAGTTAGGATCGACTCCATTAGTAACCATAGATTATTCAATTGAAATCAATTGTGGATCTAAAAGAGTGCACCACTCCTTAAAAACCACAAATTAAGCTCAAGTTACTAATACAAACACCCAATCAAATTTACTTGAAAGTGCATTTGAAATCATACTGAATTAGGAATTGGATTCACATCCCTATGCTGTAGGAATTTATTTCTCTATCGATTTATCAAAATAAGCATAGATTAAAAAATAAAACAAATTCGAAAGATTAATCAATTAATTGCTCTAAAATTCATAGGAATCACAAACATTAGGTTAAATTGATTTTACTTAGAAAACAGAAGAAATTCTCAAGTAAAAAGAAATTAAATTCTTTTACCCCAAGAATCCTTCAGAAAACTACTCTATATTAATACCGATTTACACTGTTGGTACATTTTTTACAACTCATGCTTGCACGTTTATTTATAGACTACTAGGCACAAAAAGCATGGTCTACTTTATTTGACACGTAGTAAATTCGACAGATTCTTTCTAACAAAATTTGATAACTTTTCATGCGCACATATGATCTATGAAAACACTCGTCGAGTGTCGCGTGTGATTTGTTGGTCGAGGCTCGTATTAAGCAAGATCAGCTCTACTTCAGGAAACTCCTAAGTAAATTGTGTGTTTTTGTCTATTTGCTCTATCGAGGGCAAAATTGAGAGAGTCAAGGATCGTATGTTGGGGCTCAAGTAATTCTGATGAAGAATTGGTTAGTCAACACAATTGTCGAAGGTTGAGATTAAGGCTCGACAATGTATTTTTCAAGTAATGCTCGATCGCTTCGACTGAAGTCGAGGGTCATGTTGATGGCTCAAAGTTGAGGCTCGATAGACCAATTTTTACTGTCTTCTTTCTTTGTTTGGCCTCGGCTATGTCTTTACAAGGATCGACTTCTTCAATCTTGACTTTGCTTAATTTTTTGGCTCTAAATCTGAATTAAAACACTTGATTGCTCCTCATTACATTATAAGGGCTTCAAAACAGTATTATTTATCAAAAACATTAATTTTTGCAGGATTTTTCTAAAGTTCTTAGCAATTTAAGCTTAAAATCATATGGAAAAATATGGAGTAAAAATGACTTATCAGAATTAAAAATCGACATATGTCCTTTAGAAACACAATCCTAAATCATCGAAACCTGATAATATGAATAGAAATTATTTCAATAACATACACCATTGAATAGACCTAATTTCATATATCACCTAAACCCTAATTTTAAAATAAACATAAATCTACACCTTATTCAGCGATTGAAATACATAAATCTCTAATAGCATCAATGTCCTCAGCTAATTCTCTAAAAGCGTAGAATCCATTTAAACCAAATATACCAAGATTCAACAAAAACTCCTTTTTCTGGAATCATGAAGATAAAAAACATTAAAATTCTTACTTTAACTTGATCCGAAATGCTTCTTAAACCACAAGATCCAAATCTCCAAAAAGGGCTGAAATCTTCTCTTACTTCTCCTTTAAAATAAAAGAAAAACCCTAAGAAACTAATAGATCTATGAAAATCTATAGAAGAAACTATAATCTAATTACTTGATCTGGACTACCGAATCCTCTTGGTAGCTAGGAGCACTCAAAGAGAGAACTTTTAGGTTTAGGGTTTGTCTTGGAGAAGAAAAGAATAGGATGGATATATAGAATTCGTGCAACTTTTCATTTCCATTGAGAAACGTATGCTGGTAGTTTTTAAAACGTACGTCAGCGGTGTACATTCAAGGTCAGCGGCGTAAACATTAAAGCTGGTGGCGTATCACTTTACCATTTGTCTTGAGTCATTTTTCTTCAAGCCTACATCGGCTTGTACGTCGATAGTGTAGATTCAAGATCAGACGGTGTACCCAATTCTGACTATTTTAGACAAATAAACACCAACCTTATGCTGCCTAAGCCACAGCAATGTATGGCAGCAGTGTTCAATCTTATGCTGGCAACATTTAAGCCAGCATTCAGCCTGTCAAAATTCATTTTAAATCAATTATTTGACATGTGATCATAATACTAATATATATATATATATAATCTTTGGACCATAAAATCCCCTTATTTTATATCAATTGATATGTTTACCCTTCTTTATAAATTATTTATCAGTATATTACATCTCTCCTATCCTAAAAAAAACTTTCGTCCTCGAAAGTTACCTAATTCATTGAATAGCTTAGGGTACTTTGATCTCATTTCTTCCTCTAGCTCCTATGTCGCTTCCCATTCCGACTGATTTGTCCATAACACCTTTACATACTTGATCACTTTTCTTCTCAAAATCTTTTCTTTTATGTCTACAATCTTCATTGGCTTTTTGACTATAGATAGATTTGGTTGTACTTCCAATGGTTCCAAAGCTACTATCTCTTCAAGATCTTTAACATATTTTCGTAGCATAGATACATGGAACACGTTATGCATCCCTTCCAGACTATGCGGTAAAGCTAATCTGTATGCCACATCGCCTATCTTTTCTAGGATTTCATAAGGTCTCACATATCTAGGATTCAATTTACCCCTCAAGCCAAATCTAACAATGCCTTTAGTTGGAGAAATCATAAGTAAAACATGTTCTCCCACTTGAAATCCCAAAGGTCTTCTTCGCTTGTCAGCATAGCTTTTCTGACGACATTTAGTAGCTTATAACCTTTATCTAATCATTCAAACTTTATCATTAGCGTCTTGTACCCATTCTGATCCCAAAATTTGTCACTAACTTCATCCCAATGGATTGGTGATCTATACTTCCTACCATATAGAGCTTCATGTGGAGGCATCCCAATTGATACTTGATAGCTGTTGTTATAAGCAAACTCTACCAATGGCAAGTACTTATCCCAGCTACCTTTGAATTCCAAAACGCATGCTCTTAACATGTCTTTTAGGATCTGGATGGTCCTTTTAGATTGTCCATCTATTTAGGGATGATAGGCTGTGCTGAAAACAACTTTGGTGCCCAAAGCTTGATGTAGACTTTTCCAGAATCTTTCAAGAAATTTGGTATCCCTGTTTGATACAATGATTACTGGTATTCCATGTAACCTTACTATTTCCTTGATGTACAACTTTGTTAATCTTTCCATAATACACCCAGTTTTGATTGGTATAAAGTGAGCTACTTTAGTAAGTTTGTCGATAATCACCCATACCGAATCCAATCTTTCTCTAGTTTTGGGTAGAACAGAAATAAAGTCCATAGTTATGAGCTCCCACTTCCATTAAGGTATTGGCAAAGGCTTCAATTCTTATGCCAGTCTCGTGTGCTCAGTATTAATCAACTGGCATGTATAACACTTGGATACATATTCTGCTATTTCTTTCTTCATGCTATTCCATTAATATAGCTTCTTTAGATCATAGTACATTTTGTTGCCTCCTGGATGGATAGAATAACTTGAATAATGTGCCTCTTTCAACAACTCCTTCTTAAGATCTCCCTGTTCTGGTACACAACCTTCCTTTAACTCTTAATACACCTTCTTCATCATCATGAAAGTCAGGTGCTCTTTCAGCTTCTATTCTTTTCCTTATCTCATTTATACTTGAATTATCCTTTTGTCCCACTTTGATCTTTTCAACAGGAGTAGGTTGCATCTACAAGTTTGCCAATCTTGCACTCACTTTTCTGGTTACTATTTTCGACTTTAATTTTCTCATATCATCTATCAATTGTCATTCAGAAGTGATTAAAGTTGCAAGATTTTCATCTCGCTTCCTATTTAAGGCATCTACAACAACATTTGCCTTCCCAAGATGGTATTGGATATCTATATCATAATCTTTAATGAGCTCCAACTATCTCCTTTGCCTCATATTCAATTCCCTTTGAGTAAAGATGTAATTCATACTTTTATGATCCGTATACACTTTACATTTTTCTCCATATAGGTAGTGTCTCTAAATCTTCAAAGCATGCACAACTGTTGCTAACTTTAGATCATGTGTTAGATAATTTTTCTCATAAGGCTTCAACTATCTGGAAGCATATTCTATCACCCTGCTTCCTTGCATCAACACACATCCTAATCTTTATATAGAGGCATAGCTCTAAATAGCATACTCCTCACCATTCACATGTAAGGCTAGAACTGGAGTTGATACCAGTTTGTCCTTTAATTTTTGGAAACTGAATTTGTAATCTTCTCTCCATTCTGTCACGCCCCAATATATGCCCTACACGTGACAGTTCGCCACACTCAACATTTAAACTCAAGTAAGACAACCCTGGTCTTTCCATGAGTTTGAACATTGGGTGTAAGGCTCACTCCCAACGTACATAGACCATACTTTTAAGGAGACATACATAGCAGCAAGAATGTAAATCATGACTGTCTTACAGAGAATTATTATATTACATGAGCTAGGGGGCATACCCCCGATAACAATACTAAGAATTCTCAAGTTCACAAAATTCCCTGTATTATCCTTCAAACACCGGTTCCAAAATGCAGGATTAGGAATCCATTTCTACTTTTAGGTCTCAGCCTTAACGAAAGCTCCTCAACCTCTAAGAGCTGTACCTGATGTCACCGGGTCCTCGGAGATAGCCAAAGGTATTCATACTGTAATAGGAAACTATTGGGGTATAAGCTACACTAGCTTAGTGAGTGAAAACTTCCGAATCGCAATTAATACAAACATTCAAGCAAGTAATTAACCAACCAAGTGAAATGCATCAAACGAGTGAGTTCAACAAACATATGACTAGTCGGAAATCATATGTGGATGGACTTGCGCCCTCCATCCCGGGTTAACAGATTAACGAATCCTGCGGTACGATGCCGTTTAAGCTCACGGTCAGCTGAACAATAATTCGTTTTATGGATCACGATTAACCAATATATTCGTTTTATGGATCACAATTAACCAACATATTCGTTTTATGGATCACGAAAAACCAACCAATGCTAATGCTCCATCCCCGTCGTGATATGAATGAGCCCAATTATAATTGAAGTCGAATATATATTAATTCAATTCTTTTAGGTGACCAAAAATTATTTGCAGACAATCAATATGACTTCTAGCTAAACAAGCAGCAGCTTAACACTCAGTTTCGATATTCCTTAAGTTCAATTTCACATATCAACGACAGACAAGTATATCATTCCCATATACCCTATCATGCATAATCATCTTTTTATCTTTGCCTAAACAACTAGTGCCACTATCAATACAATCACAATCAATAATTGAGAACGGAAGTAGTACTCACTCGACCATGGTACGCCGGTCTCTTAATAACAGTAGGCGGATGATGGGGTAGCGTCGTGCTTGGGATCACCTACCAAATCAAAATAGCCTAATAAGAATCTCATCACTAAACTAATTCAAGCTATGCATCTAAATTACATAAAATCGGAATCTCGCTATTCGCGGAAGCTCCGACTTAAAACGGCCATAACTTAGTCGTTTTAGCTCGGAATTTTGCAAATTTTATATCGATTTCTATTTACTTCGAAAGATCTACCTATTTCTAATATTATTTTCAAGTTTTGAAGACATTAAGGTCACGGAACAGAAGGGTCAGAACTGTACTGTAACGTTTCCATTTCCGAAAAATTGTTTCGCATTTAGTAAAAGTGTTTCTAGTTGATAACTCATGCCTAGATGGAATATGAATGAATTCCTAGTATGAATGTCATATAATGAGCTCAATATATGCATGTTCTTGATGATTTTTGATAATGAACTCTTAAGAACTCCTAACCATTACAAGAATTCATATTGGCTATCACCTAAAATCCATTCCTTCCAAATTTTTACATCTCTTAGTATTTTAGGATCCTATTCCTAGAATTTTACTTGCTATCTAACAAAAAACAAGTCTTTATCATCTATACTATCCAAGACCTCCATTTATGCATAAAAATTCACATTTTTCACTTTGTAAATATGTTTTTAAACAAGCTTTTCATAAAAATCCGAATTTTGGATATTTTCATTTCTTGCACTTTACTTAGGAGAAAACTTGTTTAATGCACCAAAATTTGAAGCTTTATTATATCTATGGCCTAAGGACTTAATTTAACTCATAAAACATGCCATTTGAGCTTGGACACTAAGTGTTTATGTAGGCTCTATTCCAAATTACGAATTTAACAAACTAATCACTATCTCAAAATTTCCCATTCTAACTCCACTACTTGATTCACATATTACTCATGCCTAAACTCATCTAGACTTGTGAAAATCATTCCTTTAAGATACCTATTACACATACCCTTCATTTTTCATGAAAAATATGAGTTTTAAAATGGTTTTGGTGGTTTTTAAAATAGGGTTTCAAAATCATCCGAATTTCAACTAAACTTTTCCAACAAAATACTTTCGTTTTCAAGTTTCTTATCTTTCTATACATGAAGATCCACCATCTAAATATTCAATACATAATCAAGGTACATTTTTATGATCATCCATGCATGAAAATTAAAAAAACCATATGAGCATAAATGTGGATGAAGATGTGAATCTAAACACTAGATTTACTAAATATCATGCATGATTCATGAGTTTCATGACATGAACATGAATATCTATGCATGATCCCTACTTTACATGCATGAACACAAAATTATCTTCAACAAAAACTCATTTAAACACAAGATCTACTTCTTGTGATGGCTTGATATTCTTGTATTAGTGTTTCCTTGTCCCTAGCATATGCTCATTGGGATTTAAAGTGGAACACACAAGAAAAGTCTTGCCATTACAAGATTTAGTAATAACAAAGCTTGAAATCATCATACCAATGGAGATTTGGAGTAGAAAAGAAGAGAAAATGAGTTGTGTGTGTGAGTGTGGGAGGGAAAGGGGGTCACGGCAATAGGAGGGAAGGAGGAGAGAGTGTTTTGTGATTTTTGGAAAAAGAAGAATGAAATGAAGGAGAGAGAAAGTTAAGGACTATTTATATTAGTGAATTTAGGGTTTGTTTGATGAAATAAAAGAGATAAATTAAATCAAATTGGGGCATGTAGGGAGGGGGATGGCGCCAGCCATATGGGGTTGTGTGTGTGTGTGTGTGTGTTGAAATTTGATAAATTTGAAATTGTGTAATAAATGTAATAAAAGTGATAATTTAATAAGAGACAAAAATTCTTGGAAAAGAAAATATAATGAGTAGTTGTAAGGATGTAAGAAATGGTATGGGTAGTGGTGTAGTGTTAGGTTGTACTTGTGAATAGTAGACAAGACATCTACTTTATCGGTTGTAGAGAAACTAGGGAAAAAGGCTATAACTATAATTTTTATAACCCGGAAAATTATAAAATTGATATTTTGGAATCCTTGTAAAATTACGGTTCTAATGAATATTCGGGACATTTTTCTGAGTTCACGGTCCCAGGGCACGCTTTTCCGTAATTGAGCTCGAGAAGGCCCGGAATTGAAAAATTCTCGAATTTAAAACTTTCTAAGGTTTAGAATATACTCTAAAACGATAATTCATATTCATTTACTTTATAAAACTTCTTTTGTTATGAAACCGAAGGAAAGTCGGATCTAGGGTTTCTAAGCTCCTTTTCACTAAGCTTGAACCAGACCGATATAGGGTTTCGTTCTCCGGTTTCCGAAGTTTATCCGATCACCAGGAGAACTAGGGTATACATAATAATAATAATAATAATAATAATAATAATAATAATAATAATAATAATAAATTGGGTAATGAATAATAGTAGATCGTATTGGAAGACTCACTAATTACCGGTAGTAATGAAATACAATTAAATTTGCTAAATCAGGTAATTTTAGCTATATGAAAATTTGTAAAACTAATAATTTGGAGATCCTTATAGAAATATGAGCCTAACGGCATCAATAACGTATCTTGACGTTTCGAATCCCAAGGTGCGCTTTTCGAAGTCAGCACCTGGACGGAATAGAATAGGTCGAAAACTCGTCGGTCTCCTCCTTTCGAGCATCCTAGGCCTAATACGAACCAATTAACCTTTTTCTCTTTATTCTGACTACTTAGTTTAGGAACAACACGAAATTGCCAGATCCATACTACGGAGTTTCTTGGGAGATCAGGGACTTAGGTTTCCCGATTGACTTTCCGGTCTACACCTTTTGCCATTTGGCAACTGATATTTTATACTTATATGATTTATCTGATTGGAGATTTATTTTAAGGTCGGTTTTCATGAGTATTTAAATAGCTCACAACGTTCTCGGAATCTTTTGGGGAGGTTGAGTTTTATTCCCGAAGGCCTATTCACTTCTTAACAATTTGTTTTAGGGCTTATTATATCCGAATTTATAAGTTGGAGTTAAATATAAATTTTTCGTACGTAGAGGTTTTGGAATGGAAGTATATTGAGTTGCTAGTTTATTTCTAAGCTTTCTGATTTTTCTCACTATTCAGAGATTTCCAGATTCGTTCGGAGTTTGGGTACCTATTGAAGTTCAGTTTTAATTCAAAGTGACTTTCAGGGTTTTATTTTCAAAGTTCATCTTTAGAATTATTTACTGAAATTTTCCAGGGCTTACATCCTCCCCACCTTAGAGGAAGTTTTTTCCACAAAACTTGTTACGTATGTATCGTTTCTTGAGGAAGAATTGTAAATTTCGAGTTATGTTTCTAACACCGGTTTATGCTTTGGTTCGCGCCATTTCTAGATTTTGTATGATGGATATTCTCCGAATTATAGCACATAAAATTAATAAGAATTGACTTAGCGATTCCAACCTTCACTCACACGACTCTTTTGAAAACAACACAGACTTGACTACTGACCATAGACGACTTGACTTGAACCACTTTGGACGACTCATGACAACACGACCTTACGCGACACGACTACTCTGACCCATGAAGGTTGTGGATTCGCTTTCCCCATTCTTATGTAACTATATATACAATATTGCACTTTGAGATTCATATTTTTCTAATTAATCGAGGTCACCATGCTTTAAAATCTTTATGATTCTAATTATCTTGATGGATGTGAAATCAAAAGATCCCACCCCTTTATTGTAAAATTTTCTTACGAATATTTTAGGTTTGCTATGACCCCGAGTTTTACGTCGTGTTCTTTATGGTTTTTTTTTTATCTTTAGAATTCTTCATGTATAAGAAATTACATGAGGGGTGTCTTGAAATTCTTTAAATCAATTGAGTTTTGTTCTTGTTTCCATCATTGGCTCATTCTAGCTTTTAATAGTCTCAGGTTCTCCTGTTTTTGGTCTAGCCATTTGATCCGAGGGTATTCCTATCAATCTATCTCCTGGTTCTTAGCGGCAGGAAGGAATGGGTGGTATTCTAAGGGTATTGCGCGAATCCGATGTCGAGTTATATCTTTAATTCCCTCTCCCTTTTCACAACAAAGGACTCTGGCTTCACATCATCAACCTCCCCCTGCATTACATGGGTGTGGGGGTTGCTTCCCTTCTTATCATACTCCTTCCTCATCTTCCTTTGATAGACTCCATGAAGCAGCATGCGGATTATCCCATGCAGAGCAGTTTTAGCCGAATGTCTCGTTTGTGGAAAGAAGGCATACGGTAGTCATCTTTTGGGAACACTTCTCATCCTTGTAACTGGGGTCCCCATAAAGGTAACACTTGAATCGAAGTCACGAACACTGCATGGGGTAGTGCTTCCCTTTACATTGGCAACCTTGTATCTTATCCAATATTATATCTTTTTCCTTGTTTGGGGTCATCATTCAGGGGAAGTGTTTGGACTTCTCAGCTCAAGTCATTGCAACATAACTCCAATTCCTTATGATTTCTTTCTCGCCTTCCCCTTCGAACATTTCCTATTATCCGTGCCCTCTCTTGCAATCCTTGATAATCCCTGGTATCAAATTCCCCCAACCAAGTCCGAAGGTCTCCTTTCGACCATTTAAAAATAGTTGTCCTCACAACTTATCTCTTCATCATTTGGTACCTACTATCGTCCCATCGTTCTTGTCACATCACCTTCATCTATTGCGTGTTTGGTATATTTTCCTTCTTGAATTCCCTCCTTTATGCTCTGTATTATCTTATTAGAATGCTGGGCCTCCTTAATTCTTACTAAGGGGGTTTTTATCATCCAATTCGCCACTTCTGACTGAGCGTCTTTTCTTATAAATTCGATACTTGTCCCTTCAACTTTTCCCCACTAATTCCTTAGGATTTGTATGCGAGACTTCCACTTTCCTTGTAAGTCTTACAACTTATAACATCAACAACTGTATTTGATTTCCTTGAGTGAGATTACTTTCCCTAGATCGAAATTCTTGGTTAGTTTAAACCATTATCCAACCATGTGCCTCCTCCTTGTGAACAAATACTTGATGCTCTTGTGATCGGCATAGATCTCACACCTCTGCCCATAGAGGTAGCACCCCACGTCTTTAAAGTGAACGCTACTGTGGGTAAACCCAATTTAGGTACAAGGTAGTCCTGGTCATGCAACTTTAACCATCTCGAAGCGTAGGAAGTCGCTTTTCCCCCTTGTATGAGTGCACTTCCAGGACTATCGCTTGATGCACCGTCCTAAGCTATGTAGGGTTTCTTTAGGAATTGGGTAATATCAATATCGGAGCGAAAACAAGTCCTTGTTCGCATCCTCAAAGGCCTTGATTCCTCTTTTCTGTTCCTGTAAACTCTTCATTCATTTTGGATTCAGGGCTCGGAACCCCTAACAACTTTCTATAGTGCCCTGTTGAACCTGGAAAAACTTCTCAAGTCCTTTGCGGGTTTGGGCAGTTTTCCAATCCATTGTACTTTTATCCCTTCAGGGTTCCTAGATACATATCCCCTCGATACCATGCGGTCCATAGTGAGATCCTACTCAGCTAGAATTCACATGGAGAGAACTTGGTGTATAACTTGACCTTTCTTGAAAGTTTGTAATGCTACGCATAGGTACCCTTCATGCTACTCCCGTACCTATGTGTAGATGAGACTATCCTCCATAAAATCTGACATAATTTATCTGGTAAAGGCCTACACGCCCGGCTCATCCAGCCCATGATTATGACGGGGACAATTGTCACTTCAATGTCGTCAATCAAAAATCATAATGTTCTTGTATAATTTGAGATGTGGTTTCATGTAAGTTCCTTGGCTCAATGTTTTAACTGAGGGTATCCTAGTCGAGGATCGGTCTTTGAAATTGCACTTATCCCTTGTAGTTAGTCTAGCAGGTCATCGACCTTAGAAAGCGGATACCTATTCTCAATTGTGACTCCACTTAGATCCCGGAAATCGACATATATCCTTATCTAAACCATTCAGAAGGACTTGCCTCATCGGTTTCCTACCATACTTGTACTGGTCAAGGGCAGGCGTAAGTGGTTGGATGGAATTAAATGTTCATGTCAATTGTCTTAATAAAAATTTTTAATTTTTAAAATTTTTAAAATATTTTTTTTTCAAGTTCATTTGCCGTAGTTTTGTTTTTGGCATCTTCTTTCTCTATTGCGATTATATTCCCTTTAAATAACTCAGTCAAGTAATCTTCTGGTAATCTTATTAGCTTTTTCCATCAGATGTTGGAATTACCAGAAGTTCTCATACAAGCGAGTGATCATAAAAGGAAATATAAACTTAAGGAACGTGACTAAGAGAATCTTAACTTCATGAAACATAATATAGCTTTTCATAGAGACATAAACTGAGAAGTACAAAGGTTTCTACATAGAATTTAAGATCGGCCATGCTAATACAAACACCATAACATGCAACAAACATGGATGACATCCGATACATCAAGCTACTATGACCTATCTTTCAAGGTCGCGACTACAAAATTCAGCTTGGACTTATGGGTCAATCATAAGTCTCGCCCCTTTCTCTAGGCGATCAATTCCACTCTTTGTACACTAGTCCTTGCCCTTCTCCACCCTTAATCTCTTTGGGATGGATAACTTTCACACCCTTTGTCTCATCTACCTCTTCTTCGTGGGGTTGGTAGCCAATTTCACTTAGTGGGGGTGGCTGAGCCATGTTGGTGGGTGGAGGTATCACTTCCCCATACACTCCCCACCAGAAGAAATGACTTTGAGCATCCGCCCGAAGCCAGTCAGTATGATCTCCCAACAGGTCATGAGCATACGCAAATAGGTATCCAATTGGGTTCCAGGTTTGGAAATCAGGAAATCGGTCCTCTTCGTTTCTCAACACAAAGGTAGCTTCCTACAACATGGGTTCTCCTAATTTATGAACGGCAATCCTTTCCACTGCATAGATCACTTCGAGCTCTGACCAATATTTCTTCCTTATAGGGCAATACTCAATATTGGTCACCACTTTATGCCATTCAGTGTTCATCAACCCTCTTTTCCACAAATTAAACATCTCTCGATTGACCTAGGGTGACCAGCTAAGGCAAAGTCTTCGCACAAGACCCTAATCCTTAGCCGGTATTCAACCAAGGTTTCATGAGGCTGCTTGTGCACTTGCCTGGCCGCTCGGCGGGCCTCACCATGAGTAAGCTATTCACAAAAGAAGAAGAATCAGATTCGTAAAACCCATTCTTCCACGCTATTCTTATCTAGGCTTTATTTTTATTCTCATCCTACTTTATTCTTTTCAAGTTTATCGGTTAAAGTCATGATCGTGGATCCTTAACCATGCTCTGATACCAACTTAAACTATCACGCCCCAACGTATGCCACACGTGATAGTCCACCACACTCAACATTTAAACTCAAGTAAGGCTTACTCCCAACGGTACCATAAACGTGGCAGTCCGCCACATATAACATCAAGACTTAAGAATGACTATCTTAGTCATGCCAAAGTCTTGGTATTAAATGTAAGGTGTACAACACGGTAATAGGATACGCTTTTGGAAAGTGTGGTCTAAGCAAGTAATATTAAGCATATAAGAATCTAGAAATAAAGATAATTCATAATAATAACTAAGAGTTTATTACATGAATCTTAAGGGGTATTTCTCCCGCTAAATCTCCAAGGATCTCATAAAGGTTAATAGTCTTTACAAACATCTTAAACACTTCATCAAATGATTGTAAAGGAATTTTAATCTAAATCTTCAAGTAGATTTCCTCCAAAAGCTCCAAAAAGAAAACTTACGCGAATATGGTGAGACCACGGGTGTAAGAACAAATGTTCCTACATATATAAATACCTATAGGGATGTAAACGTTACGAGCTTAGTGAGAAAAAACCCAATAATCATACTTAAAACTTAACAATAACCAAGTTATTAAACAAGTAAGTGGAATGCAACAAACACGTGAGCATATAAGACATATGATTTTTTGGGAATCATATGTTGAATGAATTTATGCCTTTCATTCGGGGTTAGGTATTCCGAACAATTACAACCAACAATTCTTTAAAAACCATTTTATAGATTTTACTGGCTATTATTCGCCATAAAAAACATGTAATTCTTATCAGCTCCTACTCACCATCAATTTGTAGATTTTATCGGCTACTACTCGCTACATACATATACAACTGGTTATGCCAACCACTATTATCATACGCTTGTCCCACCAATTATATAATAGCAAATGTAATGTGACTTAATGGATGAAATCATGTCTCAATTTAATTTAAAGTCTAGCCATTTGAATTACAATTTTTTATAAGTGATCATCCAATTTCAAACACTTCAACATGCTAATAGTACATACAACTCATTATAAGCAATTCTTGGCTCGACATACTTAAGGTTCTTTCATCAAAATTATACTCACATGAATTTTTAATTTTATCTTTACTTAAGTCTAGTGTAACTATGTTACAAGCACAATCATAAGTATAAAAATAAAGGAAGTAGACTCACTCGGCCATGGTTCGGCAATACTCCCTTAATCGTGATAGTTCTAGGGGTAGTATACGTCTTCTTCCTTATTTCTTAAATAAAGGAAATACTCAAAATGAGTATTCCATGGAATTTCTAGTAAAAAATTCTAATTTTATTCTCTTGTTGCGGTAAAATTCGTATAGGCAGAAATTCTAATTTAAAATGGCCATAACTTACTCATTTTAACTCGGAATTTCGCATATTATATACCATTTTCTACCTACTCAAAAAAAAAATCTATCCATTTCTAAGGTTCTTTTGTCATAAAAAGTCGTTTGAGTTTCAAAAATGTAGGGTACAGATTCATCACAAAAATTCCAATTTTTAAACATAAATTTGCTAACTTCTCTTTATCCAAAAATATTTGTATCAAAATGTAGATATTAGTATAGTTCGAAAAATCCTTTGAATATATATATATATATATATATATTGACTCTTATCATATGCATGGATTCAATGAAGTTGTCTCAATAATGAATTTTTTGTAAAACAATGTGTTCTAGAAGTTGGAAAAGCAAACTTTGAAATTTCAACTTTAGCTTTTTGAAAAAAAATTCTTTGAATCATTTTAAATGATTATCTCCTCCTTTAAATTCCATTTTCTTACCCTTTGAAAATAATTTAATTTCTCTAAAAATAATTTTTATCTTTTTAAGATTCCTATAACTTAATTTCTTAGGGGTTGAAAAGGTAGTTCCTAAGTACTTCTTGATAGTGGTTAAGGTTTATTAAAGTTTATATATTTTTAGCTTTTCCTAAAGTTCATTTTACTTTAATAAATAGCAATGATATCCTAAGTTGTTTACAAATTTAATTCCTAAGAAAATTTTATATTAAGAAAAGAACTTTCTTGATAATTTTTCAAAACTTGTCTAATCCTTATATTTTTAGAATGTTGGTGGAATTCACAAGGAAGTTTAATGAAACCTTTGCTAATCAACAATTTGAAATCTTAAGTTTTTAAAGAAAACTTTTCCATTTTATTGCTTTGAAAAGATTATGAGTGATATATCTACTTGATGTATCATTTGTTAAAATTCTTATGTTCTATTGTTATTAAAAACTTATGATGAGCTTATCTAGTATTTTGGAAAAGATTTGTTAAGATAGAACCCTAAGTTTTTATGGAAAAATCATTTCTTAAGTGACAAAAGTTTACTTTTGAAAGGAATCCTCATCTTCCTTCATTTAAGAAAATCCTCTTTTTATTTTAGTTGAGACAATATCAATATGCTCATGCATGAATCATGAATATTTAGTCATGAGAAATAAAGCAATATATCATAATAAGATAAGATGTATATAAGAATCAATAAGATCATAATATTAAGATCAAATATTGGGAACTTTAGCTTCATCAAGATACTCGATCAAGTATTGGGAGCCTTAGCTTCATCAAGGGATCCTAGGACTAAGATAGACTAGTCCCCTAAAAAAAAAAAAAAAAAAGAAAAAGCAATAATAATAAGACAATGTTAGATGTTGTTTAGTGAGCATAGGGTCTAAATATATAGATATACATATACTTAATAATATATATAGTTAGTTAGTTAGATTAGGAGCATAATAACAATAATAACAACATGATATCATAATAGCAAATAACAAATTAGAAATCTTAGCATCTGCAAGACTAAACATGAACATGTTGTTGCTTCTACAACTCATATGAGTTTCAAGAAAACAACACCATGATCATCTAAATTACAT
>JAMXBD010005174.1:0-24229 GCA_024138025.1 Combretum micranthum
CTCTCGATTGCCAACTTTTTTCATGCCTTGGAAAAAGTTCATTTGACTATTTATCACTAAATTATCAGCTCATAGTCTCAAACGAAGTTCTATAGGTTGCATTAATATTTAGAATCATTCCTTTTTGTCCTAAATGCTTATCCAGATTCTTATAACGAAGCCATTAGAATATGTGAACAATGGAAAGAATTTTCCTTTTCTCTTTTTTTTTTTCCTTTTCCTTGGAGAAAACTAAATTGAATTGATTGAATCAAGATAATTTAGTTATAGGTTTCATTATAAAGTTTGATCTACTACCTACTCTCATTTGTACAATTTGATTTATGTCTTGCAAAAACTTATTTAACTTCTTACTATTAAATTATCATTTCATATTCTTAATGGAAAATCTACAGGTTTCATTTCCAAAGATGGAATGGTGTATATCTCTGAGCTGTCAAAATTGGTGGAATTATGGAACCTAAGAAATGAAGGAAGAGATTATGAATGGTCTTCTAAAGCATTTCCTCAATTGAAGACTTTGAAAATATCAAAATGTGAAAAACTATCGACAAATTTTCCTACCCAACATGGTTAGTACTCAAACATACTACTATGGAGTAATTATAACAAAGCGTTTTATGATCACTTTTTAAATAATCTAATCAAATCACTTTACTGTCCTTATCAATAAGTGAAGTACACCTGCCAATGGATCCATTTGGTTTTTAAAATGAAATGTAATTCGGATTCATATTCAAGATTATTGTCATGCATCAATTTTTAGAATCATTTCTTTCAGTCTCACATGCTCATCCAGATTCTTCTAAAGGTGCAATTAGAATAAGTGAACAATGAAAACAATTTTCCTCCCTCTTTTTTTTTTTCCTTTTTTCTTCAAGGAAACTAAATTGAATTGGCTAATGCACGATTAA
Organism: Combretum micranthum; assembly: GCA_024138025.1. Lineage (NCBI taxonomy): Eukaryota > Viridiplantae > Streptophyta > Magnoliopsida > Myrtales > Combretaceae > Combretum > Combretum micranthum. Next base: position 915 of record JAMXBD010005174.1, read on the forward strand.
TTTGTTATGAGTTTCATTGTAAAGTTGGCTTCACTACTTACTCTCGATTGCCAATTTTTATTATGCCTTGGAAAAAATTCATTTGACTATTTATCGCAAAATTATCAGCTCATAGTCTCAAGCGAAGTTATGCAGGTTGCATTAATATTTAGAATCATTCCTTTCGGTCCCAGATACTTATCCAAATTCTTATAACGGTGCAATTTGAATATGTGAACAATGGAAAGAATTTTCCTTTCTTCTTTTTCCTTTTCTTCGAGAAAACTAAATTGAATTGATTGAATCAAGATAATTTAGTTATAGGTTTCATTATAAAGTTGGATCTACTACCTACTCTCATTTGTACAATTTGATTTTTGTCTTGCAAAAACATATTTAACTTCTTACTATTAAATTATCATTTCATAGTCTTAATGGAAAATCTGCAGGTTTCATTTCCCAAGATGGAATGGGTGTATATCTTTGAGCTGCCAAAATTGGTGGAATTATGGAACCTAAGAAAAGGAGGAAGAGATTATGAATGTTTTTCGAAGCATTTCCGCAACTGAAGACTTTGAAAATATCAAAATGTGAAAAACTTTCGATAATTGTCCCACCCAACATGGTTAGTACTCAAACATACTACTATGTCTTGGACAAAACTCATTTGACTATTTATCGCTAAATTATCAGTTCATAGTCTCAAGCGAAATTCTGCAGGTTGCATTTCCCACGGTAGAATTTGTGGAGATTTTCGATATGCAAAATGTGGTGGAATTATGGAATATAAGCAATGTAGGGAGGGATTATGAATGTTCATCTAAAGCCTTTCCGCAACTGAACTCTTCTAGAATATCAAATTGTGAGCAAATTTCGACCATTTTCCCCCCAACATGGTCTGTACTCAGACAAGATTTTAGAGTGTAATTATAACAAAGCATTTTATAATCACATTTTAAATACTGTAATCAAAAAATTTGCCTTCGCAATTAATATGTGAAGGTCACCTACCAGAGGATCCATTATGCTTTTAAAATGAAACCTGATTTGGAGGCATCTTCAAGATTTATTGTCATGCATTAATATTTAGAATCATTCCTTTTGGTCCCAGCTACTTATCTAGATTCTTACAACGGTGCAATTAGAATATGTGAACAATGGAAAAAATTTTCCTTTTCTCTTTTTTTATTTTCCATTTCCTAGGAGAAAACTACATTGAATTGATTGAATCAAGATAATTTTGTTATAGGTTTCATTATAAAGTTGGATCTACTACCTGCTCTCATTAGTTCAATTTGATTTATGTCTTGCAAAAACTTATTTAACTTCTTACTATTAAATTATCATTTCATAGTCTTAATGGAAAATCTGCAGGTTTCATTTCCCAAGATGGAATGGGTGTATATCTTTGAGCTGCCAAAATTGGTGGAATTATGGAACCTAAGAAATGAAGGACGCGATTATGAATGTTCTCCTCAAGCATTTCCGCAACTGAAGACTTTGGGAATATCAATATGTGAAAAACTTTTGACAATTTTCCAACCCAACATGATTAGTACTCAAACATAATATTATGGAGAAATTACAAGAAAGCATTTTATGATCACTTTTTAAATACTCTAACCAAATCAGTTTACTGTCCTAATCAATAAGTGAAGGACACCTGCCAATGGATCCATTTCGTTTTTAAAATGAAACATGATTCGAATCCTTCTTTAATATTATTATCATGTATCAATTTTTAGAATCATTTCTTTCAGTCCGACATGCTCATCCAGATTCTTCTAAAGGTGCGATTAGAATAAGTGAACAATGCAAACAATTTTCCTCCTCCTTTTTTTTTTTTCCTTTTTCTTCAAGGAAACTAAATTGAATTGGCTAATGCACGATAATTTGTTATGAGTTTCATTATAAAGTTGGCTTCACTACTTACTTTCAATCGCCAAGTTTTTTTATGCCTTGGAAAAAATTCATTTGACTATTTATCGCTAAATTATCAGCTCATAGTCTCAAGCAAAGTTCTACAGGTTGCATTAATATTTAGAATCATTCCTTTAGGTCCCAGATTCTTATAACGGTGCAATTAGAATATGTGAACAATGGAAAGAATTTTCCTTTTCTCTTTTTTTTTTTCCCTTTTCCTAGGAGAAAGCTAAATTGAATTGATTGAATCAAGATAATTTAGTTATAGGTTTCATTATAAAGTTGGATCTAGTACCTCCTCTCATTTGTATAATTTGATTTATGTCTTGCAAAAACTTATTTAACTTCTTTCTATTAAATTATCATTTCTTAGTTTTAATGGAAAATCTGCAGGTTTCATTTCCCAAGATTGAATGGGTGTATATCTCTAAGCTGCCAAAATTGGTGGAATTATGGAACTTGAGAAATGAAGGACGAGATTGGTAATGTTCTTCTGAAGCATTTCCGCAGCTGAAGACTTTGGGAATATCAAATGTGAAAAACTTTCGACAATTTTCCAACCCAACATGATTAGTACTCAGACATAATATTATGGAGAAATTACAAGAAAGCATTTTATGATCACTTTTTAAATACTCTAACCAAATCAGTTTACTGTCCTAATCAATAAGTGAAGGACACCTGCCAATGGATCCATTTCGTTTTTAAAATGAAACATGATTCGAATCCTTCTTTAATATTATTATCAAGCATCAATTTTTAGAATCAATTCTTTCAGTCCCACATGCTCATCCAGATTCTTCTAAAGGTACGATTAGAATAATTGAACAATGCAAACAATTTTCGTCCCTCCTTTTTTTTTTTTCCTTTTTCTTCAAGGAAACTAAATTGAATTGGCTAATGCACGATAAATTTGTTATGAGTTTCATTATAAAGTTGGCTTCACTACTTACTTTCAATCGCCAAGTTTTTTTATGCCTTGGAAAAAATTCATTTGACTATTTATCGCTAAATTATCAGCTCATAGTCTCAAGCAAAGTTCTACAGGTTGCATTAATATTTAGAATCATTCCTTTAGGTCCCAGATTCTTATAACGGTGCAATTAGAATATGTGAACAATGGAAAGAATTTTCCTTTTCTCTTTTTTTTTTTTCCTTTTCCTAGGAGAAAGCTAAATTGAATTGATTGAATCAAGATAATTTAATTATAGGTTTCATTATAAAGTTGGATCTAGTACCTCCTCTCATTTGTATAATTTGATTTATGTCTTGCAAAAACTTATTTAACTTCTTTCTATTAAATTATCATTTCTTAGTTTTAATGGAAAATCTGCAGGTTTCATTTCCCAAGATTGAATGGGTGTATATCTCTAAGCTGCCAAAATTGGTGGAATTATGGAACTTGAGAAATGAAGGACGAGATTGGTAATGTTCTTCTGAAGCATTTCCGCAGCTGAAGACTTTGGGAATATCAATATGTGAAAAACTTTCGACAATTTTCCAACCCAACATGATTAGTACTCAGACATAATATTATGGAGAAATTACAAGAAAGCATTTTATGATCACTTTTTAAATACTCTAACCAAATCAGTTTATACTGTCCTAATCAATAAGTGAAGGACACCTGCCAATGGATCCATTTCGTTTTTAAAATGAAACATGATTCGAATCCTTCTTTAATATTATTATCATGCATCAATTTTTAGAATCAATTCTTTCAGTCCCACATGCTCATCCAGATTCTTCTAAAGGTGCAATTAGAATAAGTGAACAATGCAAACAATTTTCCTCCCTCTTTTTTTTTTTCCTTCTTCTTCAAGGAAACTAATTTGAATTGGCTAATGCATGATAAATTTGTTATGAGTTTCATTATAAAGTTGGCTTCACTACTTACTCTCGCTTGCCAACTTTTTTTATGCCTTGGAAAAAATTCATTTGACTATTTATAGCTAAATTATCAGCTCATAGTCTCAAGCGAAGTTCTGCAGGTTGCATTAATATTTAGAATCATTGCTTTTGGTCCTAGATTCTTATAATGGTGCAATTAGAATATGTGAACAATGGAAAGAATTTTCCTTTTCTCTTTTTTTCTTCCTTTTAATTGGGGAAAACTAAATTGAATTGATTGAATCAAGATAATTTAGTTATAGGTTTCATTATAAAGTTGGATCTACTACCGACTCTCATTTGTGCAATTTGATTTATGTCTTGCAAAAACTTATCTAACTTCTTAGATTCAAATTATTATTTCATAGACTTTATGGAAATTCCGCAGGTTTCATTTCCCAAAATGGAATTAGTGAATATCTTCGATATGCCAAATTTGGTGGAATTATGGAACCTAAGAAATGAAGGAAGAGATTATGGATGTTCTTCTAAAGCATTTCCGCACCTGAAGACTCTGACAATATCAGAATGTGAAAAAATCTCTACCACTTTCCCACCCAACATGGTTAGTACTCAGACATAATATTATGGAGTAATTATAACAAAGCATTTATGATCACCTTTTAAATACTCTAATCAAATGAGTTTACTATCCTAATCAATAAGTGAAGGACACCTGCCAATGGATCCATTTGGTTTTTAAAATGAAACACGATTCGGATCCATCATCAAGATTATTATCATCATCATAGTCTCAAGCGAAGTTCTGCAGGTTGCAATTCCTACGATGGAATTTGTGGAGATTTTCGATTTGCCAAATGTGGTGGAATTATGGAATAAAGCAATGAAGGCAGGGATTATGAAAGTTCATCTAAAGCCTTTCCGCAACTAAATTCTTTGATAATATCAAATTGTGAACAAATTTCGACCATTTTCCCATGCAACATGGTCAGTACTCAGACATGATTTTAGATGCAATTATAACAAAGCATTTTACAATCACGTTTTAAATACTATAATCAAAATAATTTGCCTACCCAATTAATAAGTGAAGGTCACCTACTAGAGGATCCATTATGTTTTTAAAATGAAACCTAATTCAAAGGCATCTTCAAGATTTATTGTCATGCATTAATATTTAGAATCATTCCTTTTAGTCCCAGATGCTTATCCAGATTCTTATAACTGTGCCATTAGAAAATGTGAACAATGGAAAGAATTTTCCTTTTCTCTTTTTTTTTTCCATTTCCTAGGAGAAAATTAAATTGAATTGATTGAATCAAAATAATTTAGTTATAGGTTTCATTATAAAGATTGATCTACTACCTAGTCTCATTTGTACAATTTGATTTATGTCTTGCAAAAACTTATTTAACTTCTTACTATTAAATTATCATTTCATATTCTTAATGGAAAATCTACAGGTTTCATTTCCAAAGATGGAATGGGTGTATATCTGAGCTGCAAAATTGGTGGAATTATGGAACCTAAGAAATGAAGGAAGAGATTATGAATGTTCTTCTAAAGCATTTCCCCAACTGAAGAATTTGAAAATATCAAGATGTGAAAAACTTCGACAATTTTCCTACCAAACATGGTTAGTACTCAAACATAATATTATGGAGTAATTATAACAAAGCGTTTTATGATCACTTTTTAAAAACTCAATCAAATCAGTTTACTGTCCTAATCAATATGTGAAGGACACCTGCTAATGGATCCATTTGTTTTTAAAATGAAACATGATTTGGATCCATCTTCAAGATTATTATCATGCATCAATTTTTAGAATCATTTCTTTCAGTCCGACATGCTCATCCAGATTCTTCCAAAGGTGCAATTAGAATAAGTGAACAATGCAAACAATTTTCCTCTCCTTTTTTTTTTTCCTTTTTCTTCAAGGAAACTAAATTGAATTGGCTAATGCACGATAAATTTGTTATGAGTTTCATTATAAAGTTGGCTTCACTACATACTCTCGATTGCCAACCTTTTTTATGTCTTGGACAAAACTCATTTGACTATTTATCGCTAAATTATCAGTTCATAGTCTCAAGAGAAATTCTGCAGGTTGCATTTCCCACGGTGGAATTTGTGGAGATTTTCGATATGCAAAATGTGGTGGAATTATGGAATATAAGCAATGTAGGGAGGGATTATGAATGTTCATCTAAAGCCTTTCCGCAACTGAACTCTTCTAGAATATCAAATTGTGAGCAAATTTCGACCATTTTCCCACCCAACATGGTCTGTACTCAGACAAGATTTTAGAGTGTAATTATAACAAAGCATTTTATAATCACGTTTAAATACTGTAATCAAAAGAATTTGCCTTCGCAATTAATAAGTGAAGGTCACCTACCAGAGGATCCATTATGCTTTTAAAATGAAACCTGATTCGGAGGCATCTTCAAGATTTATTGTCCTGCATTAATATTTAGAATCATTCCTTTTGGTCCCAGCTGCTTATCCAGATTCTTACAACGGTGCAATTAGAATATGTGAACAATGGAAAAAATTTTCCTTTTCTCTTTTTTTTTTTTTCCATTTCCTAGGAGAAAACTACATTGAATTGATTGAATCAAGATAATTTTGTTATAGGTTTCATTATAACGTTGGATCTACTACCTGCTCTCATTTGTTCAATTTGATTTATGTCTTGCAAAAACTTATTTAACTTCTTACTATTAAATTATCATTTCATAGTCTTAATGGAAAATCTGTAGGTTTCATTTCCCAAGATGGAATGGGTGTATATCTTTGAGCTGCCAAAATTGGTGGAATTATGGAACCTAAGAAATGAAGGACGAGATTATGAATGTTCTCCTCAAGCATTTCCGCAACTGAAGACTTTGGGAATATCAATATGTGAAAAACTTTCGACAATTTTCCAACCCAACATGATTAGTACTCAAACATAATATTATGGAGAAATTACAAGAAAGCATTTTATGATCACTTTTTAAATACTCTAACCAAATCAGTTTACTGTCCTAATCAATAAGTGAAGGACACCTGCCAATGGATCCATTTCGTTTTTAAAATGAAACATGATTCGAATCCTTCTTAATAATTATCATGCATCAATTTTTAGAATCATTTCTTTCAGTCCGACATGCTCATCCAGATTCTTCTAAAGGTACGATTAGAATAATTGAACAATGCAAACAATTTTCGTCCCTCCTTTTTTTTTTTTCCTTTTTCTTCAAGGAAACTAAATTGAATTGGCTAATGCACGATAAATTTGTTATGAGTTTCATTATAAAGTTGGCTTCACTACTTACTTTCAATCGCCAAGTTTTTTTATGCCTTGGAAAAAATTCATTTGACTATTTATCGCTAAATTATCAGCTCATAGTCTCAAGCAAAGCTCTACAGGTTGCATTAATATTTAGAATCATTCCTTTAGGTCCCAGATTCTTATAACGGTGCAATTAGAATATGTGAACAATGGAAAGAATTTTCCTTTTCTCTTTTTTTTTTCCTTTTCCTAGGAGAAACCTAAATTGAATTGATTGAATCAAGATAATTTAGTTATAGGTTTCATTATAAAGTTGGATCTAGTACCTCCTCATTTGTATAATTTGATTTATGTCTTGCAAAAACTTATTTAACTTCTTTCTATTAAATTATCATTTCTTAGTTTTAATGGAAAATCTGCAGGTTTCATTTCCCAAGATTGAATGGGTGTATATCTCTAAGCTGCCAAAATGGTGGAATTATGGAACTTGAGAAATGAAGGACGAGATTGGTAATGTTCTTCTGAAGCATTTCCGCAGCTGAAGACTTTGAAAATATCAAAATGTGAAAAACTTTCGACAATTTTCCCACCTAACGTGTTAGTACTCAGACATAATATTATGGAGTAATTACAACAAAGCATTTTTGATCACTTTTTAAATACTCTAATCAAATCAGTTTACTGTCCTAATCATAAGTGAAGGACACCTGCCAATGGATCCATTTGGTTTTTAAAATGAAACATGACTCGGATCTATCTTGAAGATTATTATCATGCATCAATTTTTAGAATCAATTCTTTCAGTCCCACATGCTCATCCAGATTCTTCTAAAGGTGCAATTAGAATAAGTGAACAATGCAAACAATTTTCCTCCCTCTTTTTTTTTTCCTTCTTCTTCAAGGAAACTAATTTGAATTGGCTAATGCATGATAAATTTGTTATGAGTTTCATTATAAAGTTGGCTTCACTACTTACTCTCGCTTGCCATGTTTTTTTATGCCTTGGAAAAAATTCATTTGACTATTTATAGCTAAATTATCAGCTCATAGTCTCAAGCGAAGTTCTGCAGGTTGCATTAATATTTAGAATCATTGCTTTTGGTCCTAGATTCTTATAATGGTGCAATTAGAATATGTGAACAATGGAAAGAATTTTCCTTTTCTCTTTTTTTCTTCCTTTTTAATTGGGGAAAACTAAATTGAATTGATTGAATCAAGATAATTTAGTTATAGGTTTCATTATAAAGTTGGATCTACTACCGACTCTCATTTGTGCAATTTGATTTATGTCTTGCAAAAACTTATCTAACTTCTTAGATTCAAATTATTATTTCATAGTCTTTATGGAAATTCCGCAGGTTTCATTTCCCAAAATGGAATTAGTGAATATCTTCGATATGCCAAATTTGGTGGAATTATGGAACCTAAGAAATGAAGGAAGAGATTATGGATGTTCTTCTAAAGCATTTCCGCACCTGAAGACTTTGAGAACATCAAAATGTGAAAAAATTTCGACCATTTTCCCACCCAAATTGGTTAGTACTCAGACATTATATTACAATGCAATTATAACAAAACATTTTACAATCACTTTTTAAATACTCTAATGAAATCATTTTACTATCCCAATTAATAAGTGAAGGTCACCTGCTAAAGGATCCATTTGGTTTTTTAAATGAAACATCATTTGGATCCATCTTCAACATTATTGTCGTGCATCAATTTCTAGAATCATTCCTTTCAGTCCCACATGCTCATCCAGATTTTTATAAAGGTGTGATATTAGGATAAGTGAACAATGGAATGAATTTTCCTCCTTCCTTTTATTTTATTTCCTTTATCTTCAAGGAAACTAAATTGAATTGATTGAAGCATGATAACTTTGTTATGAGTTTCATTATAAAATTGGCTCAACTACTTACTCTCGTTTGTCCAACTTTTTTATGTCTTGGAAACACTCATTTAACTATTTATTGTTAAATTATCAGTTCACAGTCTCGAGCAAAATGTCACAGGTTGCATTTCCTACAATGGCATTTGTGGAGATTTTAGATTTGCCAAATGTGGTGGAATATGGAATATAAGCAATGAAGGAAGGGATTATGAATGTTCATCTAAAGCATTTCCACGACTGAAGATTCTAACAATATCAAATTGTGAAAAACTTTCGACCATTTTCCCACCCAACATGGTTAGTATCGAGACATATTATCACAATGTAATTATAACAATGCATTTTATAATTACCTTTTTAATACAAATAAATGACTTCGTCATCCCAATTGATAAGTGGATGTCACCAAAAAAGGATCCATTTGGTTTTTAAAATGAAACCTAATTCGGATCCATCATTAAGATTATTGTCATGCATCAATTTTTAGAATCACTTCTTTTGGTCCAAGATGCTCCTCCAGATTCTTATAACAGTGCAATTAGAATATGTGAACAATGGAGATAATTGCCAATTTTACTCTTTTTCTTTTTTTTTTTCCCTCGAAGCAAACCGACATTTATTTGTTGAAGCATGATAAGTTAGTTATTGGTATCATTAAAAAGTTAGATCTATTACCAACTCTCGTTTGTACGAATAGATTTATGTCTTGTAAAAACATATTTAAGTTCTTCCTATTAAAGTTGTATCTCACAGTTTTAAGGGAAATTCTGTATGTTTCATTTCCCCATATGGAAATTGTGTATATCTCTAAGCTGTCAAATTAGGTGGAATTATGGAACCTAAGAAATGAAGGAAGAGATTGTGAATGTTCTTCTGAAGCATTTCGGCAACTGAAGACTTTGACAATATCAGATTGTGAAAAAATCTCTACCAATTTCCCACCAAACATGGTTAGTACTCAGACATAATATTATGGAGTAATTATAACAAAGCATTTTATGATCACCTTTTAAATACTCTAATCAAATCAGTTTACTATCCTAATCAATAAGTGAAGGACACCTGCCAATGGATCCATTTGGTTTTTAAAATGAAACATGATTCGGATCCATCATCAAGATTATTATCATGCATCATAGTCTCAAGCGAAATTCTGAAGGTTGCAATTCCTACGATGGAATTTGTGGAGATTTTCGATTTGCCAAATGTGGTGGAATTATGGAATATAAGCAATGAAGGCAGGGTTTATGAATGTTCATCTAAAGCCTTTCCGCAACTAAATTCTTTGATAATATCAAATTGTGAACAAATTTCGACCATTTTCCCATGCAACATTGGTCAGTACTCAGACATGATTTTAGAGTGCAATTATAACAAAGCATTTTACAATCACGTTTTAAATACTATAATCAAAATAATTTGCCTACCCAATTAATAAGTGAAGGTCACCTACTAGAGGATCCATTATGTTTTTAAAATGAAACCTAATTCAAAGGCATCTTCAAGATTTATTGTCATACATTAATATCTAGAATCATTCCTTTTGGTCCCAGATGCTTATCCAGATTCTTAAAACTGTGCCATTAGAAAATGTGAACAATGGAAAGAATTTTCCTTTTCTCTTTTTTTTTCCCATTTCCTTGGAGAAAACTAAATTGAATTGATTGAATTAAAATAATTTAGTTATAGGTTTCATTATAAAGTTTGATCTACTACCTGCTCTCATTTGTACAATTTGATTTATGTCTTGCAAAAACTTATTTAACTTCTTACTTTTAAATTATCATTTCATAGTCTTAATGGAAAATCTGCAGGTTTCATTTCTCAAGATGGAATGGGTGTATATCTCTGAGCTGCCAAAATTGGTGGAATTATGGAACCTATGAAATGAAGGACGAGATTATGAATGTTCTTCTGAACAATTTCCGCAACTGAAGAATTTGAAAATATTAAAATGTGAAAAAAATTCGCCAATTTTCCCACCCAACATGGTTATTACTCAAACATAATATTATTGAGTAATTATAACAGAGCGTTTTATGATCACTTTTTAAATACTCTAATCAAATCAGTTTACTGTCCTAATCAATAAGTGAAGGACACCTGCTAATGGATCCATTTGGTTTTTAAAATGAAACATGATTCGGATCCATTTTCAAGATTATTATCATGCATCAATTTTTAGAATCATTTCTTTCAGTCCCACATGCTCATCCAGATTCTTCTAAAGGTGCAATTAGAATAAGTGAACAATGCAAACAATTTTCCTCCCTCCTATTTTTTTTTTCCTTTTTCTTCAAGGAAACTAAATTAAATTGACTAATGCACGATAAATTTGTTATGAATTTCATTATAAAGTTGGCTTCACTACTTACTCTCGATTTCCAACCTTTTTTATGTCTTGGAAAAAACTCATTTGACTACTTATCGATAAATTATCAGTTCATAGTCTCAAGCGAAATTCTACAGGTTGCATTTCCCACGGTGGAATTTGTGGAGATTTTCGATATGCCAAATGTGGTGGAATTATGGAATATAAGCAATGAAGGGAGGGATTATGAATGTTCATCTGAAGCCTTTCCGCAACTGAACTCTTTGATAACATCAAATTATGAACAAATTTCGACCATTTTCCCACGCAACATGATCAGTACTCAGACATGATTTTAGAGTGCAATTATAACAAAGCATTTTACAATCACGTTTGAAATACTATAATCAAAATAATTTGCCTACCCAATTAATAAGTGAAGGTCCCCTACTAGAGGATCCATTATGTTTTTAAAATGAAACCAAATTCGTAGGCATCTTCAAGATTTATTATCATGCATTAATATTTAGAATCATTCCTTTTGGTCCCAGATGCTTATCTAGATTCTTATAACGGTGCAATTAGAAAATATGAACAATGGAATGAATTTTCCTTTTCTCTCTTTTTTTTTTTCCATTTCCTAGCAGAAAACTAATTTGAATTGATTGAATCAAGATAATTTAGTTATAGGTTTCATTATAAAGTTTGATCTACCACCTACTCTCTTTTGTACAATTTGATTTATGTCTTGCAAAAACTTATTTAACTTCTTACTACTAAATTATCATTTCATAGTCTTAATGGAAAATCTGCAGGTTTCATTTCACACGATGGAATGGGTGTATATCTCTATGCTGCCAAAATTGATGGAATTATGGAACCTGAGAAATGAAGGATGAGATTATGAATGTTCTCCTGAAGCATTTCCCCAACTGAAGACTTTGAAAATATCAAAATGTGAAAAACTATGGACAATTTTCCCACCCAACATGGTTAGTACTCAGACATAATATTATGGAGTAATTATAACAAAGCATTTTATGATCACTTTTTAAATACTCTAATCAAATCAGTTTACTATCCTAATCGATAAGTGAAGGACACCTGCCAATGGATCCATTTGGTTTTTAAAATGAAACTTGATTCGGATCTATCTTCAAGATTACTATCATGCATCGATTTTTAGAATCATTTCTTTCAGTCCCACATGCTCATCCAGACTCTTCTAAAGGTGCAATTAGAATAAGTGAACAACGCAAACAATTTTCCTCCCTCCTTTTTTTTTTCTTCTTTTTCTCCATGGAAAGTAAATTGAATTGACAAATGCACGATAAATTTGTTATGAGTTTCATTATAAAGTTGGCTTCACAACTTACTCTCGATTGCCAACTTTTTTTTGTCTTGGAAAAAACTCATTTGACTATTTATCGCCAATTTATCAGCTCATAGTCTCAAGCGAAATTATGCAGGTTGCATTTCCTACGATGGAATTTGTGGAGATTTTCGATATGCCAAATGTGGTGGAATTATGGAATATAAGCAATGAAGGGAGGGATTATGAATGTTCATCTAAAGCCTTTCCGCAACTGAACTCTTTGATAATATCAAATTGTGAACAAATTTCAACCATTTTCCCACCCAACATGGTTAGTACTCAGACATGATTTTGCAGTGCAATTATAACAAAGCATTTTACAATCACGTTTTAAATACTATAATCGAAATAATTTGCCTACCCAATTAATAAGTGAAGGTCACCTACCAGAGGATCCATTATGTTTTTAAAATGAAACCAAATTCGTAGGCATCTTCAAGATTTATTGTCAGGCATTAATATTTAGAATCATTCCTTTTGGTCGTAGATGGTTATCCGGATTCTTATAACGGTGCAATTAGAAAATGTGAACAATGGAAGGAATTTTCCTTTTCTCTTTTTTTTTTCCATTTCCTAGGAGAAAACTAAATTGATTGATTGAATCAAGATAATTTAGTTATAGGTTTCATTATAAAGTTTGATTTACTACCTACTCTCATTTGTACAATTTGATTTATGTCTTGCAAAAACTTATTTAACTTCTTACTTTTAAATTATCATTCCATAGTCTTCATGGAAAATCTACAGGTTTCATTTCCCAAGATGGAATGGGTGTATATCTCTAAGATGCCAAAATTGGCGGAATTATGGAACCTAAGAAATGAAGGACGAGATTATGAATGTTCTTTTTAAGAATTTCCGCAGCTGAAGAATTTGAAAATATCAAGATGTGAAAAACTTTCGACTATTTTCCTACCTAACATGGTTATTACTCAAACATAATATTATGGAGTAATTATAACAAAGCGTTTTATGATCACTTTTTAAATACTCTAATCAAATCAGTTTACTGTCCTAATCAATATGTGAAGGACACCTGCTAATGGATCCATTTCGTTTTTAAAATGAAACATGATTTGGATCCATCTTCAAGATTATTATCATGCATCAATTGTTAGAATAATTTCTTTCAGTCCCACATGCTCATCCAGATTCTTCTAAAGGTGTAATTAGAATAAGTGAACAATGCAAACAATCTTCCTTTCTCCTTTTTTTTTTCTTCTTTTTCTCCATGGAAAGTAAATTGAATTGACAAATGCACGATAAATTTGTTATGAGTTTCATTATAAAGTTGGCTTCACTACATACTCTCGATTGCCAACCTTTTTTATGTCTTGGACAAAAGTCATTTAACTATTTATCGCTAAATTATCAGTTCATAGTCTCAAGCGAAATTCTGCAAGTTGCATTTCCCACGGTGGAATTTGTGGAGATTTTCGATATGCAAAATGTGGTGGAATTATGGAATATAAGCAATGAAGGGAGGGATTATGAATGTTCATCTAAAGCCTTTCCGCAACTGAACTCTTCTAGAATATCAAATTGTGAACAAATTTCGACCATTTTCCCACCCAACATGGTCTGTACTCAGACAAGATTTTAGAGTGTAATTATAACAAAGCATTTTATAATCACGTTTTAAATACTGTAATCAAAAGAATTTGCCTTCGCAATTAATAAGTGAAGGTCACCTACCAGAGGATCCATTATGCTTTTAAAATGAAACCTGATTCGGAGGCATCTTCAAGATTTATTGTCATGCATTAATATTTAGAATCATTCCTTTTGGTCCCAGATGCTTATCCAGATTCTTACAACGGTGCAATTAGAATATGTGAACAATGGAAAAAATTTTCCTTTTCTCTTTTTTTTTTTCCATTTCCTAGGAGAAAACTACATTGAATTGATTGAATCAAGATAATTTAGTTATAGGTTTCATTATAAAGTTGGATCTACTACCTGCTCTCATTTGTTCAATTTGATTTATGTCTTGCAAAAACTTATTTAACTTCTTACTATTAAATTATCATTTCATAGTCTTAATGGAAAATCTGCAGGTTTCATTTCCTAAGATGGAATGGGTGTATATCTTTGAGCTGCCAAAATTGGTGGAATTATGGAACCTAAGAAATGAAGGACGAGATTATGAATGTTCTCCTCAAGCATTTCCGCAACTGAAGACTTTGGGAATATCAATATGTGAAAAACTTTCGACATTTTTCCAACCCAACATGATTAGTACTCAGACATAATATTATGGAGAAATTACAAGAAAGCATTTTATGATCACTTTTTAAATACTCTAACCAAATCAGTTTATTGTCCTAATCAATAAGTGAAGGACACCTGCCAATGGATCCATTTCGTTTTTAAAATGAAACATGATTCGAATCCTTCGTTAATATTATTATCATGCATCAATTTTTAGAATCATTTCTTTCAGTCCCACATGCTCATCTAGATTCTTCTAAAGGTGCAATTAGAATAAGTGAACAATGCAAACAATTTTCCTCCCTTCTTTTTTTTTTTTCCTTTTTCTTCAAGGAAACTAAATTGAATTGGCTAATGCACGATAAATTTGTTATGAGTTTCATTATAAAGGTTGCTTCACTACTTACTTTCAATCGCCAAGTTTTTTTATGCCTTGGAAAAATTCATTTGACTATTTATCGCTAAATTATCAGCTCATAGTCTCAAGCAAAGTTCTACAGGTTGCATTAATATTTAGAATGATTCCTTTAGGTCCCAGATTCTTATAACGGTGCAATTAGAATATGTCAACAATGGAAAGAATTTTCCTTTTCTCTTTTTTTTTTCCTTTTCTTAGGAGAAAACTAAATTGAATTGATTGAATCAAGATAATTTAGTTATAGGTTTCATTATAAAGTTGGATCCAGTACCTCCTCTCATTTGTATAATTTGATTTATGTCTTGCAAAAACTTATTTAACTTCTTTCTATTAAATTATCATTTCTTAGTTTTAATGGAAAATCTGCAGGTTTCATTTCCCAAGATTGAATGGGTGTATATCTCTAAGCTGCCAAAATTGGTGGAATTATGGAACTTGAGAAATGAAGGACGAGATTGGTAATGTTCTTCTGAAGCATTTCCGCAGCTGAAGACTTTGAAAATATCAAAATGTGAAAAACTTTCGACAATTTTCCCACCTAACATGGTTAGTACTCAGACATAATATTATGGAGTAATTACAACAAAGGATTTTATGATCACTTTTTAAATACTCTAATCAAATCAGTTTACTGTCCTAATCAATAAGTGAAGGACACCTGCCAATGGATCCATTTGGTTTTTAAAATGAAACATGACTCGGATCTATCTTGAAGATTATTATCATGCATCAATTTTTAGAATCAATTCTTTCAGTCCCACATGCTCATCCAGATTCTTCTAAAGGTGCAATTAGAATAAGTGAACAATGCAAACAATTTTCCTCCCTCTTTTTTTTTTCCTTCTTCTTCAAGGAAACTAATTTGAATTGGCTAATGCATGATAAATTTGTTATGAGTTTCATTATAAAGTTGGCTTCACTACTTACTCTCGCTTGCCAACTTTTTTTATGGCTTGGAAAAAATTTATTTGACTATTTATAGCTAAATTATCAGCTCATAGTCTCAAGCGAAGTTCTGCAGGTTGCATTAATATTTAGAATCATTGCCTTTGGTCCTAGATTCTTATAATGGTGCAATTAGAATATGTGAACAATGGAAAGAATTTTCCTTTTCTCTTTTTTTCTTCCTTTTCCTTGGGGAAAACTAAATTGAATTGATTGAATCAAGATAATTTAGTTATAGGTTTCATTATAAAGTTGGATCTACTACCTACTCTCATTTGTGCAATTTGATTTATGTCTTGCAAAAACTTATCTAACTTCTTACATTCAAATTATTATTTCATAGTCTTTATGAAAATTCTACAGGTTTCATTTCCCAAAATGGAATTAGTGAATATCTTCGATATGCCAAATTTGGTGGAATTATGGAACCTAAGAAATGAAGGAAGAGATTATGGATGTTCTTCTAAAGCATTTCCGCACCTGAAGACTTTGAGAACATCAAAATGTGAAAAAATCTCGACCATTTTCCCACCCAACATGGTTAGTACTCAGACATTATATTACGATGCAATTATAACAAAACATTTTACAATCACTTTTTAAATACTCTAATGAAATCATTTTACTATCCCAATTAATAAGTGAAGGTCACCTGCTAAAGGATCCATTTGGTTTTTTAAATGAAACATCATTTGGATCCATCTTCAACATTATTGTCGTGCATCAATTTCTAGAATCATTCCTTTCAGTCCCACATGCTCATCCAGATTTTTATAAAGGTGTGATATTAGGATAAGTGAACAATGGAATGAATTTTCCTCCTTCCTTTTATTTTATTTCCTTTTATCTTCAAGGAAACTAAATTGAATTGATTGAAGCATGATAACTTTGTTATGAGTTTCATTATAAAATTGGCTCAACTACTTACTCTCGTTTGTCCAACTTTTTTATGTCTTGGAAACACTCATTTAACTATTTATTGTTAAATTATCAGTTCACAGTCTCGAGCAAAATGTCACAGGTTGCATTTCCTACAATGGCATTTGTGGAGATTTTAGATTTGCCAAATGTGGTGGAATTATGGAATATAAGCAATGAAGGAAGGGATTATGAATGTTCATCTAAAGCATTTCCACGACTGAAGATTCTAACAATATCAAATTGTGAAAAACTTTCGACCATTTTCCCACCCAACATGGTTAGTATCGAGACATATTATCACAATGTAATTATAACAATGCATTTTATAATTACCTTTTTAATTATACAAATAAATGACTTCGTCATCCCAATTGATAAGTGGATGTCACCAAAAAAGGATCCATTTGGTTTTTAAAATGAAACCTAATTCGGATCCATCATTAAGATTATTGTCATGCATCAATTTTTAGAATCACTTCTTTTGGTCCAAGATGCTCCTCCAGATTCTTATAACAGTGCAATTAGAATATGTGAACAATGGAGATAATTGCCAATTTTACTCTTTTTCTTTTTTTTTTCCCTCGAAGCAAACCGACATTTATTTGTTGAAGCATGATAAGTTAGTTATTGGTATCATTAAAAAGTTAGATCTATTACCAACTCTCGTTTGTACGAATAGATTTATGTCTTGTAAAAACATATTTAAGTTCTTCCTATTAAAGTTGTATCTCACAGTTTTAAGGGAAATTCTGTATGTTTCATTTCCCATATGGAAATTGTGTATATCTCTAAGCTGTCAAATTAGGTGGAATTATGGAACCTAAGAAATGAAGGAAGAGATTGTGAATGTTCTTCTGAAGCATTTCGGCAACTGAAGACTTTGACAATATCAAAATGTGAAAAAATCTCTACCACTTTCCCACCCAACATGGTTAGTACTCAGACATAATATTATGGAGTAATTATAAAAAAGCATTTTATGATCACCTTTTAAATACTCTAATCAAATCAGTTTACTATCCTAATCAATAAGTGAAGTACACCTGCCAATGGATCCATTTGGTTTTTAAAATGAAACACGATTCGGATCCATCATCAAGATTATTATCATGCATCATAGTCTCAAGCGAAATTCTGCACGTTGCAATTCCTACGATAGAATTTGTGGAGATTTTCAATTTGCCAAATGTGGTGGAATTATGGAATATAAGCAATGAAGGCAGGGATTATGAATGTTCATCTAAAGCCTTTCCGCAACTAAATTCTTTGATAATACCAAATTGTGAACAAATTTCGACCATTTTCCCACGCAACATTGGTCAGTACTCAGACATGATTTTAGAGTGCAATTATAACAAAGCATTTTACAATCACGTTTTAAATACTATAATCAAAATAATTTGCCTACCCAATTAATAAGTGAAGGTCACTTACTAGAGGATCCATTATGTTTTTAAAATGAAACCTAATTCAAAGGCATCTTCAAGATTTATTGTCATGCATTAATATTTAGAATCATTCCTTTTGGTCCCAGATGCTTATCCAGATTCTTATAACTGTGCCATTAGAAAATGTGAACAATGGAAAGAATTTTCCTTTTCTCTTTTTTTTCTCCCATTTCCTAGGAGAAAACTAAATTGACTTGATTGAATCAAAATAATTTAGTTATAGGTTTCATTATAAAGTTTGATCTACTACCTGCTCTCATTTGTACAATTTGATTTATGTCTTGCAAAAACTTATTTAACTTCTTACTTTTAAATTATCATTTCATAGTCTTAATGGAAAATCTGCAGGTTTCATTTCCCAAGATGGAATGGGTGTATATTTCTGAGCTGCCAAAATTGGTGGAATTATGGAACCTAAGAAATGAAGGATGAGATTATGAATGTTCTTCTGAAGCATTTCCGCAACTGAAGAATTTGAAAATATTAAAATGTGAAAAACATTCGCCAATTTTCCCACCCAACATGGTTATTACTCAAACATAATATTATTGAGTAATTATAACAGATCGTTTTATGATTACTTTTTAAATACTCTAATCAAATCAGTTTACTGTCCTAATCAATAACTGCTTGTTCACTTCGTTGTAATTACAATTCCATTATAGGCTTATTCCTTATGAATAGCTATTACGCTATTTAGTTTACTGAATGGCGATTTCACAATGAATCTCTGTTACACAAAATAATGAATAGTCATTCTTTATTCAAACCTATGAATACAAATTCAATGCTAGAACTATCTTTTTTTAAAAATACCACAATTTAAATAAAAAATTAATAAAGAAAAAACCTATTACAACTCTATTCCATTCCTCTGTAAAAGGAATTCTATTACAGCCTTATTCATTCAGCGAAGTAAACGAGGTGTAAGTGAAGGACACCTACTAATGGATCCATTTGGTTTTTAAAATGAAACATGATTCTGATCCATCTTCAAGATTATTATCATGCATCAATTTTTAGAATCATTTCTTTCAATCCCACATGCTCATCCAGATTCTTCTAAAGGTGCAATTAGAATAAGTGAACAATGCAAACAATTTTCCTCCCTCCTATTTTTTTTTTCCTTTTTCTTCAAGGAAACTAAATTAAATTGACTAATGCACGATAAATTTGTTTTGAATTTCATTATAAAGTTGGCTTCACTACTTACTCTCGATTGCCAACCTTTTTTATGTCTTGGAAAAAACTCATTTGACTACTTATCGCTAAATTATCAATTCATAGTCTCAAGCGAAATTCTACAAGTTGCATTTCCCACGGTGGAATTTGTGGAGATTTTCGATATGCCAAATGTGGTGGAATTATGGAATATAAGCAATGAAGGGAGGGATTATGAATGTTCATCTGAAGCCTTTCCGCAACTGAACTCTTTGATAATATCAAATTATGAACAAATTTCGACCATTTTCCCACGCAACATGGTCAGTACTCAGACATGATTTTAGAGTGCAATTATAACAAAGCATTTTACAATCACGTTTGAAATACTATAATCAAAATAATTTGCCTACCCAATTAATAAGTGAAGGTCCCCTACTAGAGGATCCATTATGTTTTTAAAATGAAACCTAATTCGAAGGCATCTTCAAGATTTATTATCATGCATTAATATTTAGAATCATTCCTTTTGGTCCCAGATGCTTATCCAGATTCTTATAACGGTGCAATTAGAAAATAAGAACAATGGAAAGAATTTTCCTTTTTCTCTCTTTTTTTTTTTCCATTTCCAAGGAGAAAACTAAATTGAATTGATTGAATTAAGATAATTTAGTTATAGGTTTCATTGTAAAGTTTGATCTACCACCTACTCTCATTTGTACAATTTGATTTATGTCTTGCAAAAACTTATTTAACTTCTTACTACTAAATTATCATTTCATAATCTTAATGAAAATCTACAGGTTTCATTTCCTACGATGGAATGGGTGTATATCTCTAAGTTGCCAAAATTGATGGAATTATGGAACCTGAGAAATGAAGGATGAGATTATGAATGTTCTCCTGAAGCATTTTCCGCAACTGAAGACTTTGAAAATATAAAAATGTGAAAAACTATCGACAATTTTCCCACCCAACATGGTTAGTACTCAAACATAATATTATGGAGTAATTATAACAAAGCATTTTATGATCACTTTTTAAATACACTAATCAAATCAGTTTACTGTCCTAATCGATAAGTGAAGGACACCTGCCAATGGAACCATTTGGTTTTTAAAATGAAACTTGATTCGGATCCATCTTGAAGATTACTATCATGCATTGATTTTTAGAATCATTTCTTTCAGTCCCACATGCTCATCCAGATTCTTCTAAAGGTGCAATTAGAATAAGTGAACAACGCAAACAATTTTCCTCCCACCTTTTTTTTTTCCTTTTCTTCAAGGAAACTAAATTGAATTGACTAATGCACGATAAATTTGTTATGAGTTTCATTATAAAGTTGGCTTCACAACTTACTCTCGATTGCCAACTTTTTTTTTTTTGTCTTGGAAAAAACTCATTTGACTATTTATCGCTAATTTATCAGCTCATAGTCTCAAGCGAAATTCTGTAGGTTGCATTTCCTACGACGGAATTTGTGGAGATTTTCGATATGCCAAATGTGGTGGAATTATGGAATATAAGCAATGAAGGGAGGGATTATGAATGTTCATCTAAAGCCTTTCGGCAACTGAACTCGTTGATAATATCAAATTGTGAACAAATTTCAACCATTTTCCCACCCAACATGGTTAGTACTCATACATGATTTTGGAGTGCAATTATAACAAAGCATTTTACAATCACATTTTAAATACTATAATCGAAATAATTTGCCTACCCAATTAATAAGTGAAGGTCACCTACCAGAGGATCCATTATGTTTTTAAAATGAAACCTATTTCGGAGGCATCTTCAAGATTTATTGTCATGCATTAATATTTAAAATCATTCCTTTTGGTCGCAGATGCTTATCCAGATTCTTATAACGGTGCAATTAGAAAATGTGAACAATGGAAGGAATTTTCCTTTTCTCTTTTTTTTTTTCCATTTCTTAGGAGAAAACTAAATTGATTGATTGAATCAAGATAATTTAGTTATAGGTTTCATTATAAAGTTTGATCTACTACCTACTCTCATTTGTACAATTTGATTTATGTCTTGCAAAAACTTATTTAACTTCTTACTTTTAAATTATCATTCCATAGTCTTCATGGAAAATCTGCAGGTTTCATTTCCCAAGATGGAATGGGTGTATATCTCTGAGATGCCAAATTGGCGGAATTATGGAACCTAAGAAATGAAGGACGAGATTATGAATGTTCTTTTTAAGCATTTCCGCAATTGAAGAATTTGAAAATATCAAGATGTAAAACTTTCGACAATTTTCCCACCCAACATGGTTAGTACTCAAACATAATATTATGGAGTAATTTTAACAAAGCGTTTTATGATCACTTTTTTAATACTCTAATCAAATCAGTTTACTGTCCTAATCAATATGTGAAGGACACCTGCTAATGGATCCATTTGGTTTTAAAATGAAGCATGATTTGGATCCATCTTCAAGATTATTATCATGCATCAATTTTTAGAATAATTTCTTTCAGTCCCACATGCTCATCCAGATTCTTTAAAGGTTGCAACTAGAAAGTGACATGCAAAACAATCTTCCTTTTTCTACTTTTTTTTTTTCTTTTTCTTCAAGGAAACTAAAATTGAATTGACAAATGCACGATAAATTTGTTATGAGTTTCATTATAAGTTGGCGTCACTACATATTCTCGATTGCCAACCTTTTTTAGTCTTGGACAAAACTCATTTGACTATTTATTGCTAAATTATCAGCTCATAGTCACAGCGAAATTCTGCAGGTTGCATTTCCCACGGTGGATTTGTGGAGATTTTCGATATGCAAAATGTGGTGGAATTATGGAATATAAGCAATGAAGGGAGGGCTTATGATGTTCATCTAAAGCTTTTCGCACTTGAACCTTCTAGAATATCAAATTGTGAACAAATTTCGACCATTTTCCCACCCAACATGGTCTGTACTAAGACAAGATTTTAGAGTGTAATTTTAACAAAGCATTTTATAATCACGTTTTAAATACTGTAATTAAAAAGAATTTGCCTTCGCAATTAATAAGTGAAGGTCACCTACGAGAGGATCCATTATGCTTTTAAAATGAAACCTGATTCGGAGCATCTTCAAGATTTATTGTCATGGATTAATATTTAGAATCATTCCTTTTGGTCCCAGCTGCTTATCCAGATTCTTACAACGGTGCAATTAGAATTTGTGAACAATGAAAAATTTTCCTTTCTCTTTTTTTTTTTTTTTTCCATTTCCTAGGAGAAAACTACATTGAATTGATTGAATCAAGATAATTTAGTTATAGGTTTCATTATAAAGTTGGATCTACTACCTGCTCTCTTGTTCAATTTGATTTATGTCTTGCAAAAACTTATTTAACTTTTACTATTAAATTATCATTTCATAGTGTTAATGGAAAATCTGCAGGTTTTGATTTCCCAAGATGGAATGGGTGTATATCTTGAGCTGCCAAAATTGGTGTGAATTATGGAACCTAAGAAATGAAGGACGAGATTATGAATGTTCTCGCAAGCATTTCCGCAACTGAAGACTTTGGGAATATCAATATGTGAAAAACTTTCGACAATTTTCCAACCCAACATGATTAGTACTCAG
>JAMXBD010005175.1:0-24211 GCA_024138025.1 Combretum micranthum
AATATATTTTTCCTAAAGGAACCAACTTGAAAATGAACTTTTGTAATTCGGATTTTAGAAACCCCATAGTAAAAGCCCACTTAAAAGTTTATAAATGTAATTTTATTAAAGAAATGAAGCCTTAGGATATAACTTATATAAGGTCAAAAATTCTTTAAATAAAGTAGAGTTCTCCTAAAGGAATCCATGTACAATGTAGATGCGGTCAAATGTAGTAAACTCACTTACTAATATGAGAGGAAATGGTTCTTAAGGAAAGTTCGTTTTCTAAAAATCGTTAAATCTAAAAGTTATAAGAACATAGACTCCTAAGGTTCACATCATACATTCATGAAGGGAAAATCATTTCCATTTCATTTAGCATCATATTACACTTAGGAATCTCAAATGCATTCATGAAAACCGCAATTTTGGAATTGACAAACCCGCTGTACAGATCTGATCCTCAATTCCGAGGCTTAGATATTTCAAAACTTGATTTAAACTCATATTTGAAAGCTCTTCCGAAGTAGATAGGAAATCGGTATATAATTTGCGAAATTCCGACTTAAAACGACCAAGTTAATGGCCATTTTAAAACGGAACTTCGGAAATGACGCGAATTCCGATTTCACTAAGTTTCCTTAGAGTTTTAGTATCCTAAGTTTATAGAATACTTATTAGGGTAATTTCTTATATGAATAGGTGAACCCGTGACGGTGACGAGTTACCTCCGGACTATTACACTAGAAGACCGAGTACCGATGGCGGAGTGAGTTTTTCTTCCCAATTCATTTATTGTATGTGCTTGTAAAGTAGTGCACTAGAATGTAGGTCAATTGAATGGAATATGAATGATGGGATTGTGTGGAAATTATATGATTGTTGATGATGTGAGAAACAAATTAAGAATATCGAAACCGGGTGATAAACTTTGATTGTATAGTTAGCTATGATGGATTGTCTGATAAATTGATTGATCGCCTAAGTAAATTGGCTTAATCAACTACTTGAGTAAATGATAAATTGACATGTGCATATCACAAGGGGATGGAGCATGAGCATTTGTAGGTTAGTCGTGAACCATAAACGACATCGAATAATCGTAGGTTAGTCGTGAACCATAAACGACATCGAATAATCGTAGGTTAGCCCGTGATCCATAAACGGGATATTGTTAGTACCGCAGGATTCGTTAATCTGCTAACCCAGGATGGAGGGCGCAATTCCATGCACATGATTTCCGGTTGGTCATATGTATGTTGAACTCATGTGTTTGATGCATACACTTGCTTGATTAATACTTGATTGAATTGTTGTGACATAAATGTTTTTGTGGGAGATTACACTCACTAAGCTAGTTAGCTTACGTCCCTACAGTCCTTCCTTTTGCAGCTTACACACTTATGGCTTAGGCGAAGAGACCCGGCTGAACAGGTACCGAAGCTAGGAGTTTTCCCTAGAAGTTGTAATTTTTTTGAATTAGACTTCCATAGAAAACTTCTAAGACTTGGATGACTGTAATGGACCGATAAATATTCTTTTGCGGGGAATGCCCCTTAGAATTTGTAATATTATTTTTGTTCATGAATGATATCCTATTGCCCATGCATGCCAAATTAAGCTTTTATCTCCATCGGAATGTACTCTATTGTGTAAAGGTACGCCTTACATCTATATGAGACTCTCGAAAGACTAAGGTGGTAATTCAGGAATCTTATATGGCATGTGGCGGACTGTTACGTTTAGGGTACCCTATGGGGCGTGACAATCTCAACTTCTACTGGTAAAACGGCTTCAGTCCCATATACCAAGGAATAGGGCGTTGCCCCAGTTGACACTCTTACAGAAGTTCGATACGCCATTAATGCTAATGGGAGCATTTCATGCCAATCTTTGTATGCAATTGTCCATCTTCTCAATGATTCTCTTGATGTTTTTGTTGGCGGCTTCTACTGCTCCATTCATTTGTGGGCGATATGGAGTGGAATTTCGGTGTTTAATCTGAATTGCTGACATAAATCATCATTGCATTGTTGTTCAGATTTGTACCATTATCTGTAACGATACTTTCTGGAGTTCCATATCGAGCAATGATATCTCTTTTGATGAATCGCACCACAACGACTTTTGTCACACTGGCTATGAAGCGCTTCAACCCACTTGGTAAAGTAATCGATTGCAACTATATGAATCGATGACCATTTGAAGCTTTTGGCGAAATTGGCCCGATTACATCTATTCCCCACATTGAGAAAGGCCATGGTGTCGACATTGACTGTAATTCCTTTGAGGGCATTTATCTTGTTTGCGTAAATTTGACATAAATGACAAGATCTCACATGTTTGATGCAGTCCGATTCCATGGTTAACCAGAAATATCCTAGCCTCATAATCTTTTTAGCTAGCATATATCCGTCATATAAGGTCCACATACTCCCTCATGAACTTCTTCCATTAGTTTTTGAGCTCTTTTTCATCTACACATCTCAACAAAGTCGTGTCGAACGACCTTCTGTATAGGGGATCTCCACTCAGCAAGAAATGACTTGCCAGACGCCTCAATGATTTCTGATCCTTTTTTGTAGCACACTCAGGATAGCTACCTGTTTGCAAGAAAATTTTGATACTTGAAACCATGGTTCACTTGACTCAATCACGGCACAGAATGCGGTTCACTTCTTATTGGACTTGCAAAGGTTGTATTCTTCTCCTTCAGTGAATTGGATTAAAGAGGCCAGAGTAGCCAATGCATCAGCAAATTGATTATGAGTCTCGGCACATAAGTGAAGGAAATTTCTTTAAATCTTTCTGCTAACTCAGCCAAGTGATTATGATAAGGAATCAACTTGGATCCTTAGTTTTAAAATCGCCTCGAGTTTGGAAAATGATAAGTGATGAATCTCCAAACACTTCAAGCTCCTCGATATTCATTTGAATTGCCATTTCTAATCCCATGATGCATGCCTCGTATTCCGCTACATTATTTGTGTAGGGAAACATTAATCTGGCTGATGCCGGGAACTGTTCTTCTATTGGCGAGATGAGTACTGCCCCAATTCCACACCCGTATACATTGGCTGCTCCATCGAAATACAACTTCCAACTGTTGCTTTCGGCTTTTGTTTCTGCTATCCTGATACCTTCATCTGGAAACTAATCTTGTTCCTTTAATTCTTCATCATCAACTGGGCTTTCTGCAATTTGATCAGCTAAAACTTGTCCTTTGATTGAACTTTGACTTACATAAGTGATATCAAATTCAGAAAGTAGCATCTGCTGTAAACCCCGGTAATTCTCAGTAGCTAGGAAACCCCAGGAGTTGGAAACGAAACCCTAACCCGATCAGATTGGGTCTAGTAATTGGAGCCTAGGAACCCTAAATCCGGCTTTCCTTCGGTTTCATAGTAAAATAAATATTATGGAGTAAATGAATTTGAATTGTTGTTCCAAAGTACATTTCAAACCTTTGAAAGTTTTAAATTCGAGAATTTTTCAATTCCGGCCTTCCCGAGCCCAATTACGGAAAAGCGTGCCCCGGGCCACGATTCAGAAAAATATTCCAGAATATTCATTAGAACCGTAATTTTATAAGGATTCCAAAAATATCAATTTCATAATTTTCCGAGCTATAAAAATTACAGTTATAGCTTTTCCCGTGTTTTCGGAACAACCGGTAAAGTAATGTCTTGTCTACTATTCACAAGTACAACCTACACTACACACTACCCATACCCTATTCTTACATCCTTACAACTACTCATTTCAATTTTCTTTCTAAGAAAATTTGTCTCTTAAATAATTATTACATTTATTACAATTTCAATTACTAAATTACAAAAAATCAAATTTTTACACACAACACACACCCCATGCATGATGGCCGGCCCCCCCCCCCCCCCCCCCCCCCCCCCCCCCCCCCCTCTTGTTTCCCTCTCATTGTAATTATTTTGCTATATTTTTACTAACTAAACCCTAAATCACTTGATATATATACTTATTTTTCTCTCTCTCTCTTCATTTCTTCTCATTTCAAAATTGAAAAAGAGAAAACCTCTCTTCCTCTTCCCATTTGTGCCGAGCACCCCCTCCCTCTCCCTCTTGCATTTCAACTCAAGCTCCTCCATTTCTACCTTAGATCCTCCTTGGTATGTTGATTCAAGCCTTGTTTTTCCTAGTTCTTGTCATGGCAAGACCATATCTTGTGTATTTCCTCATTAAAACCCCATGATGCTCATGCTAGGGACATGGAAATGCATGAACAAGAATGTCAAGCCATCACAAGACATGGATCTTGTTTAGATGTTTTGTTAAGATTTCATTGTTCATGCATATAAAGTAGTGATCTTGTATTTATATTGTTTTCATGCCATGAGATCCATGTTATATACATCATATGTAGTAGATCTAAGGTTTAGACATTCACCACTTTATGTACATGCATGATCATAGGTTCATTTTTGTTTATGTGCTTTTGATCATAAAAATGAGTCTTGTTCATGTATAGAGATAGATAGTATATCTCCACATATAGATGGCAAGAACATTGAAAAAGGAAGGACTTTGTTAGATATGGAAAGTTGAAAATTCGGATGAAATGGAAACCCTACCTAAAGACCTCCAAAATCAATTTTAAACTTATATTTCATAAGAAAAATGAAGGGTATGTGTAATAGACATGTTGAAGGAATTATTTTCATGAGTTTAGATGAGTTTAGGCATAATAAAAATAAGGAAAACAAGAGGTGAAGTTAGAATGAAAAATGTTGACTTTAATGTGTAGTCAAATTCGTAACTTTGTGTAATGCCTAATAAACACTTAGTATTTAAGTCTAAAATGAATGTTTTATAAGCTAAATGAAGTCCTTAGATAATGTATACATTGAAGCCCCAATTTTTAATGCATTAGACTAGATTTCCCTTAAGAAAAATGTAAGAAAAGAAAATTTGGAAAATTCGGATTTTTACAAATAGCTTATTGAAAACATGTTTACCAAATGAAAAATGTGAATTTTTGTGCATGAATGGAGGCCATGACTATTATAGACTTTGAGAACCTATTTTAGTTAAATAATAAGTAGATTACAAGATTAAAAACCAAAGAAACCCTAAGGAGTATAATGTGGGAAATAACTTCTTAGAATTAGCCTTTATGAAACTTTCCCCAACACTTAGGAGTTCCTAAAAGTTTATTACTACAAAAATCATCATGACCATGCACAAGTTGAGTTCATTACATGGCATACACATTAGTAGTTCATTCCTAAATCATTCATGCATGAATCATCATAGGAACATTTTTATCAAAGCAAAGCAATTTTCAGATTGGATCAATTGCGGGACAGAACTGATCCCACTGTTCCGTGACCCTATTATTTTCAAAACTTGGATTTAATACTTGAATTAGATAGATCTTTCGAAGTAGATGAAGATCGATATAAAGTTTGCGAAATTCCGAGTTAAAATGACCAAGTTATGGCCGTTTTAAGTCGGAACTTCCAAAATAGCGAGAAATCCGAATTCAACTAGTCTAGATGTATAGTTTGATTTAATTACATGGTGAGAATCTCATAGGGATTATTCTTGATTGGTAGGTGATTCCGAGCAGGACGACACTCTACCTCCCGATTATTATTATTAAGAGTTTGGTGTCCCATGGCCGAGTGAGTTACTTCCACTCTCAATTAATGCTTGTGAATGTAATGTAGTGGCACTAGTGATGTAGGCAAAGATAAAAGGAATTGTACAAGCATGATGGGGTATGTGGGAATTATTTATGTTGTTGATTGTTGATATGTGAAATGGAGCTTAAGGTATCGAAACCGGGTGTTAAGATATTGACTGTTTATAGAATCTATGATGAATGTCTGCGATACTTGTTGGTCACTTAAAAGAATCGAATTAATGACTATTCGACTCCGACTATAAATGAGTTCATTCATGTCACAATGGGGTTGGAGCATTTGCATTGGTTGGTTTTTCGTGACCCATAAAACGAATGTGAGGTTAATCGTGATCCATAAAACGAATGTGAGGTTAATCGTGATCCATAAAACGAGCTTTTAATCAGTTGACCGTGAGCTTAAACGGCGTCGTACCGCAGGATTCGTTAATCTGCTAACCCGGGATGGAGGGCGCAAGTCCATCCACATATGATTTCCGGTTGGTCATATGTTTGTTGATCATTTGTATGGTGCATACACTTGCTTGAATAATCACTTGTTGAATTGTATTTAATTGCGTTATGGAAGTATTACTCACTAAGCTAGTTAGCTTACGCCCCGATAGTGTTATCTTTTGCAGCATGAGTTTATATGGCTTAGGCCAAGACAAGCCACAGCGCAGGTACCGGAGATAGGAGTTTCCTATAGAAGTTTGATTCATTCTTTTGTATAGACTTCCATTGGAAACTAAGGACTCTGGATGACTGTAATAGACTGTTATTCTTTTGCGGGGGAATGCCCCTTAGATTTTGTAAACTTAATTTATGCGTTTTGATTTATTATCTATGGCTAATGAATGCCTTAAACTGTTTAACTCCATTTGTTGAAGTATTCTATTGTCGTAAAGGAACGCTTTACATCTACTTAAGACTTCCGAAGGCCCCGGTAGGGAACTCGAGAGTCTTACTTAGTATGTGGCGGGCTGTTACGTTTAGGATACCCTACGGGGCGTGACAGTTTAAGTTGGTATCAGAGCCTAGGTTATAAAACAAGACAATAGAATTAAAATAAACGGACCTAGAAATCTAATACTAGGTTAAATGGAGTTAAAAACGTTTTCTTGCTGAGTCTAATTAGTAGTATTGTTTGATGTAGGTCTCTCTGGGTGAGACTAGGGAAAGGGCAAGGAATTTTACAAAAGAAATGATGAAACATGGTAGAATATAGACTGAGGCTAAGGAATTGTGAGATTTTGCCTTAGCCCGACATCCCCGGACCCTAGGGGAAATGTACAGGTTATGGAAGGATGGGCTGAGATATACCAGATGGGCTTCAGTAGTGGATCAATTGAGTTATGATCCTATGGGAAGAAGGAGCTGGACAAGTTAGAGACCATCTATACTTAGAGAGGATCATGGTTGATTACGGGCGTGAGCCCATGACAGAGAAGCCACGTTTATCTTGAAAAGTGGAGGAAACCGAACCCCTCCAGATTTTAGGGTATGGATCCCCATAGGGCCCTTATATGTTTATGCTCATGATAACTTATGATCACCATGACTGGAATAGCTGATGCATGGAATCACATCACCTGGCATGCAATCTATTGGACATCCTCCCCCCCCCCGTGTAATAGCTCCACCTCCAGCTATGGATATAGGTATGCAGCTGAATGGAGCACCTGTGATTGAGAGGAAGAAGAAGAGGAGGAGGAGGAGGATCCCGAGGAGGATCCGAACTGGGAACAAAATGAGGTGCCTAGGACCCCTACCCCGCCTGTTGAACCAGAAGTGCAGGTAAACCCAGAACCCGATCAAATTATATGGGATTTTAACCGGATGTTGGAGATACCAGAGAGTGGGAGGGTAGAACCCGAGGTAGATTCCAGGCTATGGAGAGATGTGTATGTGGAGGGTGAGAACCCACCTGTGCTTGACCTAGCAGTAGTAGAACCCGAGGCCCCAGTGCCTATGGAGACTGAGAATGTGGCAGATGAGCCTGTGAGAGAGCCTGAAGTAGAGGTGAACCGCCTAGGTGAGCCCGAGATAAGAGGTGAGGAAGAGAAGTAAGCCCGCATGAGGGGCAAGGGACTGAAGAAGAAGAAGAAGAGGAAGAAGAAAGTGAGGATCAGGAGCCTCTAGTTCGACCCGCTAGGAAGCGGAGGATGACCACCAGGGAGTATCTTAGCTTGTTCGTCCGACAGGACGATGGTGGTTCTACCAGCAGGAGACGACTTCCTAGCCCGACCCCCGACAGCTCTAGTGATGATTAGAGACCGGGATGTTAGCTAACCCATAAAGTCCAAGCGGAATCCTGATTTTCTTATTTTGTAGTAGGCAATGCGGGATGCCAAATTGCCTTAGGATTTCAGGATAGTTAGTGTTTTTTGTTCTTTTTCCCTGTATTTTGTCATGTTTTCGGGAATAGGGAAATTGATTAGAATAGGAAGGAGCTTAGCTAGCCAAATTTTGGGAACTAAAAGTTGATGTAATATTTGTATGGCTCGCTAAAGAAATGAAAAGGATCACTTTTGTTTTAAAGAAATGGAATTGTGAAAAGCACGCATTCTAGTCTGATACATAAGAGAACATTAACTGCATATAGATTGCATAAGCATTCACTCATTCGCATTATTGTGGTGAAATATCAATTAGTTACATATGTGTGGATTCTTCTATTTCCCTTGTGGTTCTTTTAATTATTCCTTATTTTCTTTTATGGATTGATATTTTGACTCATCTTATGACTTTATGGAGTTATGTATTCCTTTTTCCTTCTGAGTTTAAATTCAGATTCTCGCAACTTCTGAGCTTGTTATTAATCTTATTCCTTTGAAACCTAAAAACCCTAAATGTCTAAAATCCATTAAACATTGTGTAAACAGACGTAACCGACGAACTCGGAACCAAGGACAAGGGTCTAATCCTAATGAAGCCGATCAACCGGCTATACAACAACCTGACCCCCAAGGAGTAGCACCCCAAAACCAACAGGGCGATGTACTAAATGCGATTGGGCAATTGGCCAATCTCTGAACACCTTCATCAGAATCAAAATCCAGTACAGAACCCACACCCAAGTCAGAGTGCTCGGGATTCAGCACCACATCCGCCGCCCGCAGATCATCGGGAAATGACTGCGGAGGCACCTGCTCCACAAGAGGAGCACTCCTATAATGTGCGGTTGCCGCCACCCCCGCCATACAGGAGACCCCACCGAAGCTCTTTACCGGACTTCATTAAGAGCAACCGGTACTTTGATGGGGCATTCGGCAAGCCGGATGAAGCTGAGGATTGGTTGGCCAAGTGGAACGTTCTTTTGCTGCATACGAGATTCCACCTTACTTGCAGCTAGAGTATGGGACGTATATGTTAAGATACAATGCTCGAGTCTGGTGGGACTCCAAGAGAAGGAATTTGACCTCCCCGGCCACCTGGGAAACCTTCCGCCGGGAATTCTTGAATAATTACTTTCCCTCTAGCTTGAGGGTGAAGTATAGTGCGGACTTCCTTCATGTAAAGCAGAAAGGGAGAACGGTAGAGCAATATGAAACTGAATTTGTTCACCTGCTGCAGTATGCCCCTGAATCTTTCAGGGATAGTGAGGAATTAAAGAAGCAGGTATTTCTGGGAGGCTTGGACGAGGAACTGCGAATCAAGCTAGAAGAGTTCGGAGTAAGAACCTATCCCGAGATGGTAGAAAAGGCTCGAGTCATTGAAGGGGCTAGAAAAGGAAGTATCAGGAGCCCGAAAAGAGAGTATTCGGGAAGAGGCCGTTTGATGCCTCGAGCTCAGGGTTCAAAGGTAAACGGTACAGGCCGTACCAAGGGTTTAAAGAGGAGTCTAGCAGCAAGCCGACCCAGTTCAAAGCCAACGTCACATGTTGGAAATGTAAGGGGACACATGCACCTAGGCAATGCCCGCAGTTGAGAACAAGTGCTATTTTTGTGGCGATGCTGGCCACATGGTTTTTACATGCCCAAGAAGCTGGCAGTAACTTGCTTTTTTGCAAGAGAAAGGGCACTTAGCTTCCGAGTGTTCACAACGAAAGAGTGTGGCCACCCGACCCTTCGGAGCCTCGAGTAATACCAACCCCTTGAGGTCTGGTAACAAGAGCGGAAGTCGAGCAGCTTCCGCGATGCACGGGATGAGGCTGTACAATTTAGAAGGCCAATGGATGGTGGAAGAAGACGAAGATGAGGACGTAGTTGGCAGCTTTGGATCAAGCGAGAGTTGATGGTGGCCTGGTGACAGGTTAGTAACAGAAACCCTCCTAAGTTGAAATTAAGTTGTTTAAATTGATTGCTGTTTAAATGAAATTGTATATATTATGGAAAGCTGGAAGTAGAGACCCTATATGGATAGCCTTACGATATTTTAAGGTTCATATGTGATGGGTGTTTGTTGACCTCAGGACACATACAAGTAAATAGCGTGGGAGCCTATGCCTTGTTTGACACGGGAGCGACCCACTCGTTCATCACCTATAGTTTGGCCAACCGACTCGGATTGCCCATAGCCACAACCATGGTTAGCTTGAGGATTAAGACCCCCACGGGGAGTGTGGTGTCACCCGAGATCTGATAAAAGACTGTCCATTGGAAATCCATGATCACCACTCCAAAAGTGATCTAATTGTGCTGGAAATGAATAAATACGAAGTTATCCTCGGGATGAATTGGTTAAGTAAAGTAAAGGCAATAGTGGATTGCCAAAAGAGGACTGTATGTTTTTATGATCAATCGGGAGAAAAGTAGAATTTATGGGAGAGGCCTTAGTCCCAAGAAGGATTGATCTAAGCTCGTTCGAGTGATGATGGAGGATGAGGAAATGATACCGATTGAGGGTGTCTTGGATGAAGGGGAAAACCGTGAGGAAAAGAATATTCCAGTGGTGAATGAATACTTGGATGTGTTCCCAGAAATTTTGCCGGGATTACCGCCAAGAAGAGAAATCGACTTTGAGATTGTGTTGGCTCCAAACACGAACCAATATCTAAAGCGCCATACCGGATGGCACCGGCTGAGTTGAAGGAGCTAAAGACGCAGTTACAAGAACTCTGGACCAGAAATTTATAAGACCAAGTGTCGCCATGGGGCGCACCCGTCTTTTTGTGAAGAAGAAGGACGGATCGATGAGGTTGTGTATCGACTACCGGGAATTGAATAAGGTGACTGTCAAAAATCGATATCCCTTACCAAGAATCGACGATTTATTTGACCAGCTACAAGGAGCTTGTGTGTTCTCACGTATTGACTTACGTTCGGGGTATCATCAGCTAAGGATTAAGCCTGAGGATGTGCCTAAGACAGCTTTTCGTACTCGTTATGGGCACTACGAGTTTTTGGTAATGTCATTTGGACTGACTAATGCACCGGCTGCATTTATGGACTTAATGAATAGAGTCTATAAGCCGCTTTTGGATAAATGTGTGATAGTCTTTATAGACGACATCCTCATATATTCAAAGACCAGGAGCAACATGAGGAGCATCTCCGTTTGGCATTGCAAACCTTACGAGATAACAAGCTGTACGCCAAGCTGTCCAAGTGTGACTTTTGGTTAGACAGGATATCCTTCCTCGGACATGTGGTAACGGGTGATGGGATATCAGTTGATCCCGAAAAGATCAAGGCATAGTGGATTGGAAGCCACCACAAACCGTTACTGAAGTGAGGAGTTTCTTGGGATTGGCTGGCTACTATCGCAAATTTGTGAAGGATTTTTCAAAGATAGCTAAGCCGTTGACTCAATTGACTCAAAAGAACGAAAAATTCATTTGGACAGACAAGAGAGAACAAAGTTTCAGGAACTAAAGCGACGACTGGTCTCGGCACCGATTTTGGTTTTACCAGATCCGGAAAAGTCTTACACGGTACATAGTGATGCTTCGAGAAATGGTCTTGGATGCGTCTTGATGCAAGAACGGAAGGTCATTGCGTATGCTTCGGCAATTGAGACCGCATGAGCAGAATACCCTACGCATGACTTGGAGCTAGCTGCAGTTGTCTTTGCCTTGAAGTTATGGCGACATTATCTGTATGGACAACGGTGTGAGATATACACAGATCATAAAAGCCTTAAATACCTGTTCACACAGAAGAGTTGAACATGCGGCAAAGGAGGTGGCTGGAATTAATAAAAGATTATGACCTGGGATAAATTACTGTCCAGGAAGAGTAAATGCAGTCGCGGACGCCCTAAGTCGGAAGAATCATGGGAGGTAGCCGCTTTGATTACAAGCCAGAAGGAGTTGATTAAGGAATTTGAGAAGTTAAGGATCGAGTTCAGATCGAAGTGCTGAGCTGGAGATATCTAACTTGGTGCTGGAACCAACCCTCGTGGAAAGAATCAAAGAAGCACAAAGGTATGACGAAGTGATACAAAAGATA
Organism: Combretum micranthum; assembly: GCA_024138025.1. Taxonomy (NCBI): domain Eukaryota; kingdom Viridiplantae; phylum Streptophyta; class Magnoliopsida; order Myrtales; family Combretaceae; genus Combretum; species Combretum micranthum. The sequence continues at coordinate 12,034 of JAMXBD010005175.1, forward strand.
AAAAGGGAAACCCAAGCGGGAAAGTACCTTGACTTTGCCGTGGATGAGGAAGACGTGATCCGGATGAACGGAAGGTTGTGCGTACCAGAGGATGAGGAGTTGAAGAAGGAATAATGAGAGGCACATAACTCCGGGTATACCATGCATCCGGGAGGCACCAAAATGTACCAGATTTGAAAAGTTGCTATTGGTGGAATGGGATGAAGCGAGATGTGGCAGATTATGTGATGAAGTGCGCAGTATGCCAACAGGTGAAGGTAGAGCACCAGAGACCGGGCGGAATGCTAAAGCCCTTACCTTCCTGAATGGAAGTGGGATCAAATATCCATGGATTTTGTTTGTGGCTTTCCCAAGACTCCATCGGGTTGTGATGCAATATGGGTAATAGTGGATCGGTTAACTAAGTCGGCGCATTTCCTACCCATAAATATGACCTATTCAATGGAAAGGTTAGCCAAGATTTATATCAGAGAGATCGTAAGATTACATGGCATACCTGCAGGGATCATCTCGATAGAGACCCGAGATTTGTGTCCAAGTTTTGGACGAGCTTGCAGAAGAGCTTGGGTACTAAATTGCATTTCAGTACGGCTTACCATCCCCAGACCGACGGACAGTCTGAGCGGACGATCCAAACCCTTGAAGACATGTTAAGGGCGTGTGCCCTGGAATTCAAAGGGAATTGGGATAGTCATGTACACCTATCGAGTTTGCCTATAATAACAGCTATCACTCCACTATCCAGATGCCCCGTATGAAGCTTTGTATGGACGGCGTTGTAGGTCCCCTTTGTTTTGGGATGAGGTGGAAAAGGTAGCAATTGGGCCGGAATTGGTACAGGAAGCCGCGGATAAGGTGAGGTTGATTCAGCGGAAAATGAAGGAAGCCCAGGATCGACAAAAGAGCTGGGCAGACTTGAAAAGACGGGAGCTTGAATTTAAAGTGGGTGATCATGTGTACCTGAAGATAAACCCGATTAAAAGTATCAAGAGGATGCGTACCAAGGGAAATTAAGCCCGAGATACATTGGACCTTTTGAGATCTTAGAAAGAGTCGGAGACCTGGCGTATCGGCTAGCCCTACCACCTAATTTGTCCGGGATTCACAATGTGTTTCATGTGTCAGTCTTGAGGAGATATGTGGCCGACCCAGAGAGGATTCTGGAATTGGAGCCAATCCAGTTGAAGGAAAACCTGACATATGAAGAACACCCAGTAAAGATATTGGATAAGAAAACTCAAAGGCTACGAAACAAAGACATTCACTACGTGAAAGTATTATGGAGGAATCATGCCTTTGAAGAAGCAACCTGGGAAGCGGAGGATGAAATCCGGAGAAAGTACCCCGAGATATTTGAAGGACAAGGTACGTCAGTTCCGTTTTGAGGACAAAACTTTATTTAAGGTGGGGAGGTTGTAAACCCCGGAATTCTCAGTAGCTAGAAAACCCCAGGAGTTGGAAACGAAACCCTAATCCGATCAGATTGAGTTTAGTAATGGAGCCTAGGAACCCTAAATCCGGCTTTCCTTCGGTTTCATAGTAAAATAAATATTATGGAGTAAATGAATTTGAATTGTTGTTCCAAAGTACATTTCAAACCTTTGAAAGTTTTAAATTCGGGAATTTTTCAATTCCGGGCCTTCCCGAGCCCAATTACGGAAAAGCGTGCCCCGGGCCACGGATTCAGAAAAATATTCCGGAATATTCATTAGAACCGTAATTTTATAAGGATTCCAAAAATATCAATTTCATAATTTTCCGAGCTATAAAATTACAGTTATAGCTTTTCCCGTGTTTTCGGAACAACCGGTAAAGTAGATGTCTTGTCTACTATTCACAAGTACAACCTACACTACACACTACCCATACCCTATTCTTACATCCTTACAACTACTCATTTCAATTTTCTTTTCCAAGAAATTTTGTCTTAAATAATTATTACATTTATTACATTTCATTTACTAAATTACAAAAAAATCAAATTTTAACACACACACACACCCATGCATGATGGCCGGCGCCCCCCCCCCCTCTTGTTCCCTCTCATTGAATTATTTTCTATTTTTTACTAACTAAACCCTAAATCACTTGATATATATACTTATTTTTCTCTCTCTCTCTTCATTTCTTCTCATTTCAAAATTGAAAAAGAGAAAACCTCTCTTCCTTCCCTTCCCATTTGTGCCGAGCACCCCCTCCCTCTCCCTCTTGCACTTTCAACTCAAGCTCCTTCATTTCTACCTTAGATCCTCCTTGGTATGTTGATTCAAGCCTTGTTTTTCCTAGTTCTTGTCATGGCAAGACATATCTTTGTATTTCCTCATTAAAACCCCATGATGCTCATGCTAGGGACATGGAAATGCATGAACAAGAATGTCAAGCCATCACAAGACATGGATCTAGTGTTTAGATGTGTTTTGTTAAGATTTCATAATGTTCATGCATGTAAAGTAGTGATCTTGTATTATATTGTTGTTCATGCCATGAGATCCATGTTATATACATCATATGTAGTAGATCTAAGGTTTAGACATTCACCACTTTATGTACATGCATGATCATAGGTTCATTTTTGTTTAGTGCCTTGTGATCATAAAATGAAGTCTTGTTCATGTATAGAGATGTTAGATAGTATATCTCCACATATAGATGGCAAGAACATTGAAAAAGGAAGGACTTTGTTAGATATGAAAGTTGAAAATTCGGATGAAATGGAAACCCTACCCTAAAGACCTCCAAAATCAATTTTAAACTTATTTCATAAGAAAAATGAAGGGTATGTGTAATAGACATGTTGAAGGAATTATTTTCATGAGTTTAGATGAGTTAGGCATAATAAAAAAGAAAAACAAGAGGTGAAGTTAGAATGAAAAGTGTTGACTTTAATGTGTAGTCAAATTCGTAACTTTGTGTAATGCCTAAATAAACACTTAGTATTTAAGTCTAAAATGAATGTTTTATAAGCTAAATGAAGTCCTTAGATAATGTATACATTGAAGCCCCAATTTTTAATGCATTAGACTAGATTTCCCTTAAGAAAAATGTAAGAAAAGAAAATTTGGAAAATTCGGATTTTTACAAATAGCTTATTGAAAACATGTTTCCAAATGAAAAATGTGAATTTTTGTGCATGAATGGAGGCCATGACTATTATAGACTTTGAGAACCTATTTTTAATTAAATAATAAGTAGATTACAAGATTAAAAACCAAAGAAACCCTAAGGAGTATAATGTGGAAAATAACTTCTTAGAATTAGCCTTTATGAAACTTTCCCCAACACTTAGGAGTTCCTAAAAGTTTATTACTACAAAAATCATCATGACCATGCACAATCGAGTCCATTACATGGCTACACATTAGTAGTTCATTCCCATATCATTCATGCATGAATCATCATAGGAATACTTTTTATCAAAAGACAAAGCAATTTTCGAGATTGGTCAATTGCGGACAGAACTGATCCCACTGTTCCGTGACCCTATTATTTTCAAAACTTGGATTTAATACTTGAATTAGATAGATCTTTCGAAGTAGATGAAGATCGATATAAATTTGCGAAATTCCGAGTTAAAATGACCAAGTTATGGCCGTTTTAAGTCGGAACTTCCAAAATAGCGAGAAATCCGAATTCAACTAGTCTAGATGTATAGTTTGATTTAATTACATGGTGAGAATCTCATAGGATTATTCTTGTTTGGTAGGTGATTCCGAGCAGGACGACACTCTACCTCCCGATTATTATTATTAAGAAGTTTGGTGTCCCATGGCCGAGTGAGTTTACTTCCACTCTCAATTAATGCTTGTGAATGTAATGTAGTGGCACTAGTGATGTAGGCAAAGATAAAAGGAATTGTACAAGCATGATGGGGTATGTGGAATTATTTATGTTGTTGATTGTGATATGTGAAATGGAGCTTAAGGTATATCGAAACCGGGTGTTAAGATATTGACTGTTTTACTAGAACCTTATGATGAATGTCTGCGAATACTTGTTGGTCATTTAAAAGAATTGAATTAATAACTATTCGACTCCGACTATAAATTGAGTTCATACATGTCACAATGGGGTTGGAGCATTTGCATTGGTTGGTTTTTCGTGGCCCATAAAACGAATGTGAGGTTAATCGTGATCCATAAAACGAATGTGAGGTTAATCATGATCCATAAAACGAGCTTTTAATCAGTTGATCGTGAGCTTAAACGGCGTCGTACCGCAGGATTCGTTAATCTGCTAACCCAGGATGGAGGGCGCAAGTCCATCCACATATGATTTCCGGTTGGTCATATGTTTGTTGGTCACATTTGTATGGTGCATACACTTGCTTGAATAATCACTTGCTTGAATTGTATTTAATTGTGTTATGGAAGTATTACTCACTAAGCTAGTTAGCTTACGCCCCTATAGTTTCTATCTTTTGCAGCATGAGTTTATATGGCTTAGGCCAAGACAAGCCACAGCGCAGGTACCGGAGATAGGAGTTTCCTATAGAAGTTTGATTCATCTCTTTTTGTATAGACTTCCATTGGAAACTAAGGACTCTGGATGACTGTAATAGACTGTTATTCTTTTGCGGGGGAATGCCCCTTAGATTTTGTAAACTTTAACATTATGCGTTTTGATTTATTATCTATGGCTAATGCATGCCTCATTAAACTGTTTAACTCCATTTGTTGAAGTATTCTATTATCGTAAAGGAACGCTTTACATCTACTTAAGACTTCCGAAGGCCCCGGTAGGGAACTCGAGAGTCTTACTTAGCATGTGGCGGGCTGTTACGTTTAGGATACCCTACGGGGCGTGACATCTGCCATTTCGAGATTCGACCAACCAAAGCCGGTTTGCTTGCTAAGTATCGCAATGGATCATGCTTCGTAATCAACTCGATCGATTAGAAGAGCGTATATTGCCTAAGTCTGTGCATAACCCATACTAATGCACAGCAGGTCTTTTTCTATCTCTGAATACTTTTGTTCTCCAGAGAAATTTCTTGCTTATGTAATAAATAGCTCGTCTTTTTTCCTTTCTCATCTTTTTTGCCCGAGCACACACCCATGGATTCAGGAAGAATCGCAAATACAAGAACAACGGTTTCCCTGGTTTTGGAGTAACCAGTATTGGTGGATTTGTCAGATATTGCTTTATCCGATTAAGGCTTTTCACATTCGTCATTTCCATTCAATTAGGGCATTCTTCTTCAGTAGTTTAAACAGCGGTTGGCACTTATCAGTCAACTGTGATATGAATCGAGCAATGTAATTCAACCTTCCCAAGAGGCCTCTGATTTCTTTTAATGTTTTTGGTGGAGGTAAATCCTAAATTGCCTTGACCTTTCAGATCAGATTTCTATCCCTTTTTGGCTAACCATGAATCTTAATAATTTTCCAGATGTCACTCCGAAAGTGCATTTTTTCCTGGATTCAATTTCAACTGAAACTTCCTTAATCTTTCAAAAGCTTCCTTAATACTAACTACATGATCCTCTCCTTCCTTTGTCTTGGCGATCATGTCATCTACATACTTCCACCTCTTGTGCATCATATCATGAAGTATAGCAAGCATGGCTCGTGATAAGTTGCCCTGGCATTCTAAGACCGAAAGGCATACTTTGTAACAAAAGGTTCCCCAGGCTTACAAATGTGGTTTTAACCTTATCCTCATCAGCCATTAATACTGATTATACCCGAAAATCCATCCATGAATGAAAATAATGACTTCCAGCGGTATTGTCCCACTAAAACATCAATGTGAGGCAACGGAAATATCTTTTGGGGTTGCTTTGTTTAGATATCTGAAATCCACACAGATTCTTACTTCCCGTTTTCTTAAGTACTGGCACTATATTTGATACCCAATCCGAATAATCAGAAACCTCAATAATCCTACTTCAGCAACTTTTTTACTTATCCTTGATTTGGAGGAGTAAATCTGGCCTAAATCGCCTTAATATTTGCTTTTTAGGTTTAAAATCCTCCTTTGTTGGCAATTTTGGTGAACCACAATGGATGGGTCTAAACCGGCATATCGCTATAACGACTATGCAAAAACATCCAAGTATTCGGCTAGTAACTTGGTTAAATCTTGTGCCGTGCTCTCAGGCAATTTTCCCCCTATCCTCAGATTCCTAGGGTTTTCGCTTGTTCCCAAATTAATCACTTCAATGGTTCGGGAATTTCAATCCTTCCTTGTTCAAAATTTTGCCAAATTTTTTGTGTTCTAAATTGATAATCAATATCATCTTCAACGTCTAACCCAGTAGAGTTGGAGGTAATATTGATATTTTCCATTAATTATACGTGCGAGATATCCTGAACTTCATCACAATTGTCGAATCTGATTGAATATGAATGAGGAATGTATGAGAATATGTGAAAACACCAAACAGATATAAATTTCATTAAACTGGGCGGTGTTTAAGTACACTTATTGAGCATCACATAACACTGAAAAACACAAAACACAAGTCTAGTCTTAGATAAGTTCTTACTTAAAAGACTTAATACAGCGCAAGGCACAGAGAACCATTTTCTCAGACCATTTCTTTGGATAAGCATCTTCTCTGATATCATCTGGCTCTTGGATATGATGTGGCTTTGGAAAGGAATGATTGATGTGAGGGATTTTAATAATTGGATCATATTCCTTGTCGAAGCTCCTCCTTCCTCATTTGGTTTTTCATTTCCGCCACTTAGCACGAGTGGGGAATAACCCAGTCCAAAAGTTCCCACTGAGCTTCTTTTCATCATCATCATATAGACTTCGTCAAACATTTGGAGCCGAAGTCTTCTTCTCCTTCTTTTCCAATGTAAAGGACAGTCGTTTCTTTGTAAATGGCATAATCCGTTCTCCTATAACATGATGAGTTGACCATTGGCTATGAACTTAACCTTTTGGTGCAGGCTGATGGTATTGCTCTGGCAGCATGGATCCATGGTCTCCCCAACAGCAGATTGAATGTTCTGGGGATATCAATTACTTGAAAAGGAATAATGAAAGTTTGAGGCCCGATGGTGACTTCTAACTCCACTTCACACTATTATATCCCTTTTTACCCATCAAAAGCACGTACCACATAGAGCTTGGTTTGATGTCTGACGGTTCAATCCCCAATAGGCTCAAAGTGGCTAAGGGGCATACATTCAAAGAGGATCCATTGTCAACTAATACTCGAGAGATGATCTTTCCACAGCTTTTGACTACAATGAAGAGGGCTTTGTTATGTTGATCCCCTTCCTCTCCCAGTTCTTCAGATGAGAAACTGATTTGCTCATTTGCAAAGATTGAGTTGATTATATGCCCCAAGGCTTCTTCTGATACACCTTCTGGAACTTTCACTTCTTCTAAGGCTTTGAAAAGAGCCTCACGGTGTACATTAGAGCTAATCAGCAGACTCATGAGCGATATTTGGGCAGGTGTTTTGCCAACTGCTCGACAACTTTGTATTCACTTGCTTTCATCAGTTTTGCCAATGCTGACTTCTCTTCATCTTTCTTCCCTTCTTCATTTTGCTGCTGTGGCATATTCACAGTTGCATTCTTCCGGTCGACTCATAAACTCTTCCTGAGCGAGTAAGGCCACCAACCATGGCCATTGAAGCATGATTAACCGCTTTATAATCAAATGGAGCGGCTTTATAATCACTCACAGCAAGGGGTATCTGAAAGGTATAGCTCTTGGCTTTGATGAAGTTGATCCATCTTCACTGCCTTTGCCTATCTCGATTTTGATGGATCTAGGTCCACCTCCGATCATGCACACAAGCTCTTCTGGATCCGGAATTCAGCGGTAATCATATTGATAACCGGTCCATGGTTCAATGGGTTAGTAGAGACATTTGGAGCTTCAATGAAATCCAACTGGATGACTTTTGCATCAATAGATCTTGGATTTTATGCCTAAGCCTCCAGCATTGTCTGTTGAGTGCCCGATTTGCCCCATGTGATATTCACACTTCAGCTCAGGATTGTAATTTTTAGGCCTGTAGTCTTCCTAGGCACTTCAAGGTTGATCAGATTATCGGCCCTTAGTTTAGCTAATACTTGGCTAAGGGGAACCGGAATTCGAGTGAAGTTCCGCCTGTTGAACCTTGATTGTTGATTTGGGACTGCACTTTGTTGAGTCTGATCCTTATTCTGATTTTGATTCTGATTTGTTGACAACACAAATGACTTAGTGGGCCAGTTGCACCCGAAGTGTTGACCATGCTGACGGTTGAATCTTTCCTTTGTATGGGACATTTCTTGGTGCAGTATATTTCTTTTCTTGTTGCAATTTTCCTGCTGAAATTGCATTCTCAATCCTGCATCCAGCTATCACCACTTCTGAGAAACTTGCTGATGCATGCCCAACCAGATGGGAAAAGAAAGGTTCCTCTAATGTGTTGATAAAAGTGAAAGTGAGGTCCTTTTCAGGCATCGGGGTGGTGATCCTTGCAGCCAATGCTCTCCAGCGCTGAGCATACTCCTTGAAAGTCTCTTCTTTCTTCTTCTTCAGATTGCTTAAATCCCATACCGAGGGCGCCATCTCAATGTTAAACTTATACTGATTAAAAAATGCCCTAGCCAACTTGTCCCAAGTATCAATTTCTGATGGTCTAATTGGGCGTACCAGGCCAAAGCAGCACCAGTAAGACTGTCCTGGAAGGTTTGCACCATCAGCTTGTCAAATTTAGCATATTGCCCCATTCGTCGTACATACAATCTGGTATGCATATTAGGACAACCTGTCCCGTCATATTTTTCAAATTCGGTGCCTTAAATTTCTCAGGGAAGGCACCTTCCTCATATTGAGGCAAATTCAGGATCGCGGTTTGATCAAAACCATCGAACGTCTTCATTTTCTCAAGCAGTTTTCTCTCCATCTCTTTAGCCTGAGCTTCCAGTTCTTTCTTCAACTCAGCCGCATTAAACTCATTTGGTGACTCCTCTTGCTGAATAAGCTGTCCCTCAATTTCTTTTCCTTTCTGTGCCCTGAGGATTCTTCAGAAGTTGTGGGGTCTTAAGTTGTGCAAGACTTGTGTTAAAGCCTGCATCTGTTCAGCAATTCCAAGGAGGGTTTGTTCCATGGTGTTGAGTCTTTGCTCATGGTCTGGTCTGTGGGGTTGTCCCGGTGTTAGACATCTTAGCTCGGGATCTGGTAACAATAGGGCTCCTAACCGGCTTGGGCGCTATCTTTCAAGTTTTTGACTTAAACTCGAATTTGCTAGACCTGGACATTTATTTTTTTAATTATTTTTAAAGAATAAAATGAATTAATATACATATGCAAGAATGTAGATATGCTATCACACAGATGCAAATGGGGATATTGACCAATGATTTTAAAAAAATCCAATTTGTATTAAAAGATAATGTTTGACATAACAAAACTTCTAATGGTTTAGAAACCTTATTTCCTAGTGACTGAATCAAAACTACTTTCTAATGGTTTCAAAGAACCTTGATTCCTAAGGACTAAACCTAAACCAACTCCCTTGTCTTAGTGGGGCAACAATCTTGTCTTCCAGGGCTAGAATTTTCTTTCGAGCTGCCTTCAACTCGGCCTCTAAGAATGCAATTCTGCTTCCAGCACTTTGCAGGCGATCCACCATTTCCCTCTCTCTTTCTTGGAAATCTCGGTGACATACTTCCAGGCGAGCCGAAACAGCTTCCATGTAAGCAGTTGTTTCAGGGTCAGGTTCCGATGGTGCTGGTTGAAGGACATCGGGAGCTTCATATTGGATATCCTTATTCTTCTTCATTTGGCTAGCCACATACCACCTGGTTGCTCTATACTTCTTGGTTTCCTTACTTTCTGGCTCGATTTCAAAAACTGGCTTCACCTCTCTATTTTCCCATATAGCTCGGATTTGATTCAGCTTGAATTCTTTAGCTGGTAGGATCTTGGTTGGATCCAGATAATCTAGAGTGACTTGCTCCAAATTAGGCTTGACAGTAATATCTTGCAGCATACCATACTGTCTGATAACACTTGAGGGTAATAACCAGTACAGCCGGTGAGTCCAATTAGGGGCACTGCCATGTATTCCTTGCAACTTAGGATGGCACAGGGCTTTTGAACCAGCGAGCTTGCCACATCATGTCTTCAGGTGGCATGTCTTCAAGAATGGCAATTATATCCCATAGAGGATGATCATCTTCCATGTGGACCCTTTCAGCAAAAGATTGGATGAGATCATATTTCAGACTGATGAGGGATCCATTAGCCAATTCTTTTCCATAGTGCTTAATGTGGCTAGCAAACCAAACCATCAGTAAGTGCATGCTTGCTTTGAACTTGCCTCCTTTAGACTTGATGTGATTCAGACTACGGACTTGTTCGGCTAGAAGAGCGGGAACATAGGATTTGCCAGCTAAATATTGAGAAACCAGCTCTATGACCCGGAAGTGGATGAACAAGTTGCCATTAGGGAAGAGAATGGTTGCAAAAGCAGCTACTATGAAGGCATTAACCCGGTTTTCTTCCCAAACTTCAAGTGGTATACTGAAAGTGGCTCGGTTGCTTTTAAAGTATTCAGGGTTCCAAACCAGTCCATCAGTGTGGTTAGCCGGATGCAATATTCATTGCAATCATTGATAGCTTCAATTATTGGTCCCCTCTTGATCCCAAAAAATTCTGAGATAATACGGACCGGGCTATGCTTGAAGTTCGGAACATAGATACCTTCAGAGGTAGGAGGTGCTTGGAGTAGTCTAGTATATTCCTCAATGGTCGGGCTAAGTACATGCTGACCCAAACGGAAGACAACTTCTTCAGGTTCCCATAGATGAGTGAGGGCTCGGAACATGGTGAATGGAACATGGATCTTTGGTAGGCTGAGGATTGGGCCTAACCTATCCTCAATGAATGACTTTTGGACCGGACTAAAACTGACAAACCATCGGTCCAGTAGGAGCATTGGATCTTTGAAAGGTTCCACTCGATTTTCTCTAATAAGGCGAGCCCATAAGCTATCGCTACTGTCGGTTGAAGACATCATTTTCTGAAAATTTTTTAAAAGGTATAAGCTAATATTTACAAAATTTTTGAATTTTTTGATAGCTTTTATATTTTTTTTAGAATTTTCTTTTTTTTTTTTAAGTATTTACATATGTTCATTTATATTTCAACTCATTTTTTTTAGAAAAAGTTGGTCATATCCCATGCTAATGAATGCATGATTTGGTAAGGTTCTATAGGTTCCCCGATTTAGTGGTACTAAACCGGAGTGGGAGGACATTTCTTGATCTAGAGGGTGGAAAGCCACAGCCCCGGACCTTACTTCGTCCTCCTCGCTTAGGCTCTTAAGACGGCCCTGGTACGACCGTATCTAGCACACAATCATGCTAATGCAAATGCAAATGCAAATATAAATAAACAAACAATCAAGCTTTTGTTTCTATTTTACATACTTGCAAGGTTAGTATATATTTACAAAACAATTATTCAATATAATATACAAATAATCACATATTCACAAAAATGAGCAAGGATAAATTCAAAATTTAAAATTCCTAAGTGGCTAGCCCTCTTTTTTTTTAAAAAAAAAAATTAGTCCCCAGTGGAGTCGCCAAGCTGTCGAGCCTGGATTTTTCCACTATCTGGTTCATTTCTCCTAACCCGATTCACATTAAACCCGAACCCATTTAACATGAATCCTCGACTAGGGGTTAAAAGAAATTTTAATTTTTGAAAACTTTTTAGAGTCGCCACCCGATATAAATCGGGAAAAAATAAAAGCTAGGATCAATGGGTCGGTTGATCCTAACTTAGCTACTAGTCTGCGAAAATTTGATTTAAAAACCAAACTTTTAAAACCAGATATCATGGATTCGGGGGCTAACCTATTAAAACCAAATGGTTACCACTTTTGGAATTTTAAATTATAATTATCCTTTATATGCTCAAAAATTCAAATAAAATATTTACAAGTCAATCATTCATTTTTATTTTTTATGTGCTTTTCTTCATTTTTATTTTTTTTTTAGAATATAATATCAACAATATATTTCCTTTTTTTTAAAAAAAAACTTATTTTACAAAATAATTATTCACAATATTAAAAACAAAAATATTTTTTATTTTTAATGTCCCCGTAGGTGCCTACTACTCGCTAATCGAGATTAGACAAAACGTAGTTCTTTTAAAAAGAACTTAATTTGTTGATCAATTTTATATTTTGAACTATTCTCACTTTAAG
>JAMXBD010005176.1:0-24199 GCA_024138025.1 Combretum micranthum
TGAAAATGTCATTCAAAAGCAAATACAAGAGTGAAAATTATTAGAACAAAAAAAAAAAAGTCATATGTCAAAAGGCCATGAACAAGCCCTTGACCCACCGGTTTGAACTAGCCTGACATAGCCCTTAATAGCTACGAGCCGATTCTGGTTCAAGATTTGATCGAACCATGAACCGACAGTTTTAAGCCAGTTCAACCTGTCACCCTTGTCTAGCTACAAGGACTAAGGTGATTCAATTTTCATCCCTAAACATGCAAACCACATGAATTATCATGTTTTGTGTTAGTTTTGGCTTTTTCCAATATATATATATATATATATATATATATGAACCAATTCAATCTAACAAGTTGGAACTATCATGTTATACCTGTTTTGACTTTTCTTAAAAAAAATATATGAACCAGTTCAATCTAACGAGTTAGTAGGTCAACCATATTGATTTGCCTATGACCTGCCTAACCACTGGGCTTACACGGGTCATGACCCATATGATCGGCGCTGGGCATGACCCACCAATGATGGTTTGGGCAGGGTCGAATGCCTATGTCTTAGATGTTGGGCACAAGGATGCAGGAGTTCCCAATATTGTATTATACTACTATACAAAAACCGTTCTAATTCTGTAACTTAAATGAAGTATATTCTCATACGGAAAGGTAACAAAGTGTCTAATATCTGTATTCTTTCCACAATAAATATAAACAGCTCCACTCATCTAGCATAGTAAACTCTCTCAACGTTCTGCTTTATATCCATTTATCCACCAAGTCTTGCTCACTTTTCACAGTTTTCATTTCGTAAAGTACCCACTTCAAAAGCTGGTATCTTGAATTCCTTCCACAAAACAAATCTACTCGTTTGGTTGGATTTTTGCTTTTCTTTCAGCTTCAAGCTTCCTCAAGGTTGTTGAGCTCAGCTTATCACCACTAGATTCTTCAGACAGTAGATCAACAACTTCAACCTATGTAGTTGAAAAATTCAGTGGAAAAAATAAATGAACATGAGGTAACTAAAGACCTTGAGAGAAAAATATTGATACAACGCACACAACATTCAGGTCAAACCTTAAGTTCTGAAAGGCCACGATCAGCTCTCTTCTTATTTACAGATATACCGCCAGGTAGTGTCTCCTTGCTGACCAGGAAAAAACAGAAGGGAAGTAAAATAGTCAGCCATGTACTATTTCACCCACCACCTTAACCTATTATTGGAGCAAACTGATTATCCAATTATTGTGCATAAAACATGTTGCATCGACTAAGTTTGACTTGAAAAATGTCATAAATCTACCCAAAGATTCTTTATTTAGCACATATTAAGATCAGCAACAAACCTGACAACAATGGCTTCTAAATTTTCATCAACAATTGAAGGTCCGTAAGGATCCGTGATAGGTTCAACTTGAACAATAAGCTCCGGTTTAGTAGACTACAAAATTATACAAAAAGACAGAATATGAAAAACAGGACAAAACACATGTTTATCATTCTTAGGTAAAAAAAAATTACAAAAATACAAATCAAGCTAAAAAAAATTAACAAAGTACTAGTGTTTTATTGCATTTCAAGGTCAAGATATAGTAAATTACACATATATTGCATATCAATGATGCGATACAATATCGTATAGCTACATTGCGATACAATACCGCCATTCCTTTCATCCATTCTCACGCTGGTGCCATCACCCAAACTCTTCCATCACTAAACTCTCCCAAAGTCACCCCCCTAAAATCTCACCCTAAAACCCAAACTAAACATCTCCGTCACTGGCCTCCCCAAAATCAACCCCTTAAAAATCTCACCATGACCTGAAAAAACTCATACTCTTTGGCTTCAAGATCCTGACAGCCATGGATGATGATGACCAATCCCTCACGTGCCAACCCTTCCTCCACTCCCTATCTCCATGTGCACTGCTGACAAGAACTAATCCACTCTGCCTTCTTCCCAACCTCTTCCTCTAAGCAACCTTGCCGTCACCCCTCCTAGCCAGGACCTAGAGCAGCGCCTCATCTGTATTGGATTGTAGACATGCAATACAAGTATAATCTTATATTGCGTGTCCAAAATATGATACAAAAATGGTAATTATGTAATATTTTTAAATTTAACCCTAAGCAAGAAATAATCTCATGAAAAACATGTCCACTTTCTGGGTCAATAATGAATAGCACACAATCTGGAAAAAAATCTTTCAAGCATGACCCATTTGTCTCCAATTTCACATGGTAATAGTAGAGTTTTGATCATAAATAGTTGAAATAGAAATGGAGCTCCTGTGTGCTTCTCTCAGGATATAGTTAATCTCCTAGACATGCCAATTAGATATTGAATCTGGCATCTCCAGGGGATGCAGAAAGGAAAGAAATCATGGACAACAAATTAATGGCTAATAAAAGAAGGAAACCCTAATTGATATGGAACTAAATGACACAGTGGATGAAGCTTCAATCAATTTACAATTAAAGGCAAAAAATTCGTATCACAGATGTGTACCTACTATACATTCAAATACACAATCCAATTTTCCATACTTAACAGTAACATATAAAACTGAATTGAATGATGCACCTTGATGTAATTCTCAACATTTTGCATCCTCTCCTTGATGGGCTGTATTAGATCAGCAAACTGCAGCAACGGAATAAATCATGCTATCATAATGCAAGAACCAATGAAAAGTAAACTTGAAATACTATCATTGTGAAATAAAATATTCTTTCTTCAACAAGAATAATCAAAAGGAATTTGGTCAATCATTAAAAATTTTTTTCACTAGCACAGAGAATATGATATTTAGGCACTCTAAGAAAGAAAGGTTGCAATTATACTGATTAAACAGGGCATAGGAAGCAGGTTGCTGTACAGTTTCAACTAGATTACAAGTTTCCTTCATAAAAAATAACCAAGAATGAAGTACAATTCAGTGAAATTATAAAGTAAAACCAACACCAGGAGACGAACAAACAAATGCCATTAAATTAAAGACAAGAATAGAATGGACTAGATTCTGTCTTCTTGTGGCAGCGGTAGTTTTTCATTTCCTCATCTACTTAAGCTATAGTTTGTTCAGTAAACAAAAGTTCTATTCCTATAGGTTCACATCACTACCGATCATCCTTGCTAACAACTGCCTAACCCAGTTCCTACTTTTAGTCCTTCCATTCACCACCAAATCTAGCCTCAAATGCCAGTACACTCCCTCTTCATGTGCACTTTTCACCTGTCAACTCCATCTGCCAACTACAAGTCTCACCTCAGCATAATTTGCTCAAGTTTCTTTTATTCCTCACTCTATTCTTGCCTCACAGACTAATGTCTAAACATAATTCTGAGTTCAGGTCTAAGGGAAGGGTGACAGAAGGGGTCCAGACTTTAGATCTCTTCTCTCCATAGCAAGTGGATTGTTTTTAAGTGTGTTGGGGAGGCACAGGAAGATGGAATGAATGTCTATATCTCTTTTATCTATAGGATTCCCCTCATTTGCAATTTCCAGCTAAGGAGACAAGGGCAAGGCACACAATGAAAGGCTTACCAAAACAGTCAGCCCATGAGATGTCTCATCTCACCATAAACACATAACATAGCACTCATCCTTTGCTCTTTTTTATAATTTCTTTATGGGTACCCTTATTCCTATTCAACTTCTTCCTTGCAGCTAGCTCGTAAAGAGTTCTTCCAAAATTTCCTACAGACACTAAAAGCAATGGAAGTTTTCTTGAGGTTATATTCTAGATGGTCCAATCAAGCTACGAGAATGGTATTGATACTGGCTCTACCAAATCCACAATGGTGTTGCATCGTCAAGCTCTTTGCAGAACTTCCACAACAATGTTCATTTTAGAACGTAGATGTAGACGTTTAGCTCGCAGAAACAAAATTGCAGCTTCTTGGGAAATCTTGCTTGATACTAGAAGATGATGGCATCCAACACAAGAAACTATATTCTAAGTTTAAGGATAAAGCCATTGCCAGGGAATAAAAAAATTATTTAAACAGAACAGAAACCATTTATTTCATTGACTGATTCACTTAAATCTGATAGAATTGGATGATATCAGTTATTACATAACTAAACAACATCCATGTAGCTTTTAACACTAGATCACTGAGCTTTGATGGTTCACCCGTTGAGATGAGAGCACATATATTCAGCATATACTCATCTTAAAATCAATGCCACTTCACCACAACAAATCAATCCAATCACAAATATAAACATCTTCACATAGAATTACCATACCCAACATTATATATCAGTCCCATAGATTCAAAGATCACCATCCTTATCTAAAATAGTAATACCTAATTGAATTGGCTTCTATTCAATGTTTCTGGAATGTATATTGCTCTTGTAATTCTCCAAAAGCCAAAGAACCATAGGTGGAAATATGGCAATATAGGGATACTCATCTACTAAATTTTCACTATTGCTTACGGAATCTTCTTTCAATAAAGCACACGTCTTTATAATTTCCCGCTAAAAACACAAAACCAATATTTTGGTAAGCTAAAGATCACAATTCTTATGTGGAATGAGAAAAGAGAACTCAAAGTACGGCTGTTACGAGATATTGGTCTGTTACCTGACAATAATTTAATCACACTAATATAAATTACACAAAAATAATTATATAAAATACCACCTATCACATGCCTTGTATGCAATTTTTATGATTTTTACGAGAATATTGAAAATTACATTTACATGCGATTTTGCTTCTCATTTATATAAGTACCCTACTCGAGTTTTTAAAAAGCATATCTTATATGAGATTTCTTTGTAAAAACTAGAATCGAATCCACTAGATGCAAATGATAATCACATAACTGAAATTAATTGATTTGTATTTAAGTAATTTCGTTTTATACGATGGCTAAACACGTGTTGCAGCTGCTAATCGTCCATATGCTCAATATTTGACCGTTCATACCTCACAACTTCTTATGAAAACATGAAAAAGTCCAAATGAAAAGTAAAAATCGTTTTGATTCCAAACCTGTTTCTTAGTCAACATCGGACCGTCGCACACACCTACCACAATCCTCTCTCTTGCCAGTTCCGCTGATGCCTAAATTTGAAACAAAACCGACCAATAAGAATCAGCACTTTCACATAAATAGACCAACTAAAACCTGTCGATAAGTGATCATAAACAATAATAACCTTGAGAAACAAACGATGCCCATCATGCAACCTGTCAAAAGTACCACCAAGAACAACTGACCCATATACATTGGGTGGTGAAATCTTTGTATTAACAACTGTATTACTATCCTCTAAACTCGCCATTGTAGCGTGTAAAAACGAAAAACCAAAACTTTGATTCTGAAGTTTTGTGTTGCTGCAGGCGGTGATTTTAAGGTAGGTTCATGGAACCTGGATTTCTACTGCTAGTAATACTTCAAACAGGGCTCGCCAAAGGAAAGACAAGGTTGATCTATTGGTGGTAGGTGTGGTGCAGGAAGGAGTAGGCAGTGTTCTTTTATTATTTTTTCTTTTCTACTAGTAGTATAGAGCCCGTATGGTACTTAAAATGTGATATCAATATTTAAATAATTTTTTTTAAGAGACTTACTATTTTATTCGTAAAGCTTTTTATATAATTTTTTTCATTTTTTTTATACTTTTATAAGTTACATTTTATTTTATATAATATCTTATTTTTATAAAATAATAATAAATTAATTTAAAAAAATCATTTTTTAAAGCCATTCGCAAATAATCTCAAAAAATTAAAGAAACCCTTTGCATTCTATAAGAATCTCCCTAGAAAGACTTCAAAAAGTTGAAGAAACCTTTTACATTTATAAAGATCTCAAAAAATAAAATTATTCACTTAGATCTAGTATCAAACATACTAATGTGAATGCTCTAAATTCACAAATTATTTGAAATAGTAAAAAATTTTAGAATGTAACTTTGTAACCAGAAGAACTCAGGAGAAGGGAAGGAAGGAAGATAAGAGCTAAACAAGAAAGAAATCGAAGGAAAACGATCAACCAGAACTAGGGTTAGAAAAGGGAAAAGGGGGAACAACAGAATTAGGGTTCGTAAAGGGATGAGGGAGTACAACAAGTAATCTGTATCTCAAGTATCTGATAAGTGTGATGAAGCCTGATGGATATTATTCGAAGAAGCTGCTTATGGAATTATGGGCCGAGAACTGAAGACATGGGCCGGTTGTGGCCTGGGACATACATAAGAATCTAAACCTTGCACACTTTGTTTCCATTTACAGAATTAGGATATGATTTGTAATGGAGCTTATAAATAGACCTATTGTAAGAGAATGAAATACAATAAAAAGTATTACAATTCTTCTGCTCCTAAAGTTCGTATTTGAACTCTGCTGCTGTATTCGGCAGCATTCTGTTTGTCTTATAATTTTCTTTTCTTTCTGAAATTGCTTCCGTGTTGCAAACTTGAAAGGTACTGTTTCAAATAGCGAATTGATGAATTTAAAGAATTTAGATATAATTGGTGATACTTGACTTTTAAATTTACAATTGCATGGGTACCACTAACAACTTTTCATATTTACAGGCACTTTCCTCGTTTATAATATTTTTTTCTATTCCATCTTTTAGTTCATTAATAATAAGGATAATAGTTTTGAAAGTTTGACTTTCTTCCTATAATATTTTAAATATTTAACCATTTATAAAAATAAATATATAATATTTAAGTAACTTTTATTATAAGATTTAATTTTTTTTATAACTACATACAAAATCCAAAATAAATATAAGTTGACAATGGATCATAAAAATTAGTAGTTATAATGTATATTTATATATTTGTTATATCTAAGCTAGCAACCTTTTTTAGACTTCACATTTTTATTATATTATTTTAAATAACAATTTCATTAATCACTCTTACATTTGTCTCTAACCTTCTTTCAGTCTACTTCTCTCTCTCTTGATTTCTTACTTTTATTTTTGTAAACTTTTGTTTTTATTTTTATTATAATTTAAAAATCATGTTGGTATATAAATGATGTAATCAGTTTATGGATCATATTGATTTTATTGATAAGACAATAATCATGTTCTTATTTAGGGTAGATTAATAATAAAAAAGATAAACATATATTAAAAATATTTTCACATTTAAAAGGAAAAATAAATATAAATTGAATGTATTATAAAATTATAAATGGTAAAACTTAAAAAATAATAAAATTAAAGATATGAAGAGATCCTATATTGTAATAACTAACAAGCCTATGGTAGATACAAATTAATATTAATGATATTAAAATAATGCATGAAGTTTGAAATTAATGGCTTAAAATTAGGTTTATAAGTTATTTAAAATTTAAATTCCCAATCAATTTTGATATTAATCGAACATGAAAGTTCTAATTTTTTGAAAATATCATGACATAGCAATTAATGATATAAAATTAAATTATTCATGAGAATCAATATTAATAACAAATGCAGTGATTTCATTCCATTTAATATTAACTAGAAAAAATTTAGCATTTTTCTCATGTCATATGCACATATTTTATCATATCCATTTTTCTATGTATTTGTCATTGATGATTTATTCTAATTCTCACTCACATCGATGCTTAAAGATTTTAAATAATTAATTTAAAATTTCATTTCATTTATCATTAATGATACACTTTAATTCTCTTTAATGTCAAATTTACTCAATAATCAGTAATAAAGATTTTGGACCTATTTAGTGACTTACATAATTAATTTTAGGAAAAATTACAACTTCACTCCCTAAACTTTTTAAAGTGAGCTTTTGACCTCTTAAACTTTCAAAAATTTATATAGATAAAGACATGTAATATTTTTCGTTAAAATAAAATAGGAAAAGTTGCAAAATATGCTATCAAACTTTCACCTATTTGTAGATTCACCCCTAAATTATTACCTATATGTAGATTCCCCACTAAATTCATAGAAAATATTAACTATCCTTAACTGTGTTAATTTTTGAAAGTTTAAGGGATCAAAAAGCTCGTTCAGTGGTGAATCCACACATAGGGGAAAGTTTATGAAGTGAATTTGCAAATTTTCCTTTTGTTTTATTTTCTTGATATTCATTAATTGTACATTTTAGTTTTTAGATTTTGAATTACTAATTTATGTATCATTGTATTTTCCATTAATTATACATATCAAATCACCTAATATCAATTTCTATAAAAAATTTGTAGTATTAATGTTTTTGTTGGTCTCGATTTTCCATATTTCCTTTAATTTAAAATTATCATTCTACTATAAAAAATATGTAATTTATTTTCTTTGTTAGATTTTTACATTCCATTCAGTCCTAATAAATAATGATGCTTTTGAATCCCATAAAACTAGGTAAACTTTTACGGTTTCATTAATGAAATCAACTTGTTAATCATATGACCATTAAAGTAAATATAGTAATTGATATATTGAGTATTACAATGGTGCAATCACAGTTGTATATGAATCTAAGCCGTTGACGGTAGAGGTGTGCAAAAAAAATGAAAAACCAATATGAACAATATGATTAAACAATCCATCGGTTTTAGTTCTTGATTGCAGTTTTTATTTTTTTTGGTTTCAGGTTTCGGTTTGTAATCACTAAAAACGATAGTTAACATTTAACCAATTCGATATTTATAAGTGTATTATATATATAATAATATGCATATAATTAATTTTTTTAAAAAATATATATAGACAAAGATAAAAATGCTAAAATCTATTATAATTAGAGACATGTTGTAACTGAAACTTTTATGTCTTAATTATGATGTTGTTGTGTTGTTATTTGGATTAAGAAGAAGACATCAAGTTTTAATTTATGTAATATTGTATTAGACTTATATTCTTTATATGTTGGTGTAATATACCAGTAAGTAACTTATTAAGAAGGGTAATAGTGTCAATAGATATAAAATAGGAAGATCATACAGTTAAATTTTAACGTATTTTGGTGTTTTGATCACATAACAGATACATAACGGAAATTAGAATTTGGTAGAGTATACATCGGCTAGTACACTGCTGGCGTAGGATCAAGTACCGCTGGTGTATGTTCTGCAGCTCCACCCGCATCGAGCCAGCGTTAGAAATGGAGAAAATGTGTTTTGATACATGTACACTGCCAGTGCTCAAATGTATGCCTCCAGCCTTGCCATGTACATCGCCGGCATACGTGCCAGTGTAGGTGTTCCTAGAAATGATTCGAGAGTTTAGTACTGCCAGCTTTAATACATACACTGTCGGCCTTGGGTTTATGCCGCTAGTGTACAATGCAGAACTGTCGACGTATGTGTGTGGGAAAGTGAAAAGTTGCACGATTTTCTTTATGATCTATCCTTTGTTCTTTTTCCAAAAGTTATCCTAAACCTAGAAATCCTATCTACGAGTGTTCTTAGTATCCATAGGAGTTTGAAGAATCCAAATCAAGGTAAGAAAATTTATTCTTTATCTTTAGATTTTAAAGGAATCCATCTTTTCCTTAGGTTTTTAATTTAGATTTGAAGGAGAAATTGAAGAAAAATCTATCATCACTTAAAGAGCTAGATTTTGGTGATTAAGAAGGATTAAAGATCATATTTTTTTAGGTAAATTTAGCTTAATTAGTATCGGAGCTATAGGTTTTGATCATATTAGATTTAAGTTATGAACTCCTTAGGATAATAAGCACTGATGAGAGGGGTAGCAAATGGGTTAGGGTTGCTTTTAATATATATGTTGTTATTTTGTAGTATATATAATGTGTTGATCTTTATGGCATATTATATCCTATTCTTATGTTTCTATATTTAACCTATTAGCATTCCTCCAAGAAGAAGAGAACCTGATGTTGGTTCCCCCAGAGCTGGAGAGGAGGAAGTTAATGGAAAACCACCTGTAGACCAATCACCTGAGAATCTTCCACCTCTAAACTAGTTGCCCCATAATTTACCACCACCACCACCTCCACCGGTAGGACAACAAGTACTACTACCTGTAGGACAATAGGCACCTGTAGATGTTGCTCAATTGATGCAAGCAGTGAATACATTGCTTGGAGTAGTTGCATAGCAGCATCAAACTATGAGGCGGGATGTAGATTTGATACAGGCCAATGCTGAGGCCTAGAGGCAAGAGAATTAAAGGAATAATGGGAATGGAGGAAATAAGGCTAGATAAGCTGATGTGCTGAGCCTTAACAATTTTGTAGACTTGGTAAACAAGTTTGAGCTAGTACTATGGAGACTATTGGATGCTCAGCTTTAGATGGAAAAAGTTGAGAAAACTCTTGCTGCTTTGGACATACTAGCGAACAAGAAAGTACAGTATGCTTCCTATTTGCTGACTGTGAAAGTTAATAATTGGTAGATGAGCACCAAACGACATTTGGCTAGAGTAGTTACTTGGTAGATGCTCCAACAAGCTTTCTACATGGAGTTCTTTCCTGATAGTATGAAGCAAAAGATGCTTCAAGAATACTACACCCTACAGGAGGGCAAGATGTCAGTAGAGGAATATGAAGTAGAGCTGCATAGATTAATGAAGTTCCTTCCTGATCCTTCGAAGGAAAGTGAAGAGGCCAAAGTCAGCAGATTCATTACTAGGTTAGAGCTTGAAATTCAATATTAGGTAAACCAGATGGACTTATCCAACTACTCAACAGTGGTTAATAAAGCTAAGACTATCGAGTAGGGTTTGAATACAATTAAAGGTCCTGAGACATAGATGAGTCAGATATATCTAAGAAAAAGACCAATTTCTCCTGTTCTTACCCAAGATAGGGCAAAGAGGTTTATCACTAATCAGGTTGGATCAGCAGTTCAAGATACCGAGGGGAAGTATATCAGATGTTGTGGACCACATGATATCAAGGATTGTAAGTGGCCTGAAAATGCTTGTTTTCACGTGGCAAAGTTGGGCACAACCACAGGTTTTGTACAGAGAGAGTTATTCCACGAATGTTTTGTTTTAAGTGTGGACAATGAGGACACAAGACCATAGATTGTAAGAAGCTTAGGAGGCTAGTGGTTTTAGGAATTCAGATAGGACAAACTCAAGGTCAAGGATAGAGAGCTCCAACTAAGGTTTATGCCCCCCAGCACAATGATACATCTAAGGTGAATACTATTACAGGTAAGCTCTCTAAACTCATGTATGGTAATCTTTGATATTGGTGCAATATTTTCATGAATCTTTGGATCTTTGTACCTTATGTTTTGAGTGTGTTGAATATATGTTGGAATGTTTGTTTATAAATACACTTTTGGGAATTGGAGTTTAGTCTACCCAATGGAGATTAGTTTATATATTAGTTTGAAATGCATAGTATTAACTGCCAAAGAAAGTGGAGAAGAATCCAATTGCTAACATGAAAATTTGAGTAAGAGCGGAGAAAATTTTCATATTGTGGGTGAAAGTGTATTCGAGGTGAAAATTAGTTGAAGATAACATATATCAATATGATGATGAAGGGTTAGAAAATATGGCTAATGAAATAAGAAAAAAGGTAAATGATGTTAACGAGATAAGATGACATTGTCACGCCCCGAAGGGTGCCCTAAACGTGGCAGTCCGCCGTACACAATATTAAAGCCTAAGAATGACCACCTCAGTCACGCGAAGGCTTCCATACTATGTACAAGGCGTCTAACACATGGAGGAGACTCATCGGAGTAATACATTTTATGTTGATATACTTGAGTAACAATGTAAAGGAAATACAATTTACTATACTTCAGATACAAATCACTATACTTCATAATACAAATCATTCAACTTCAATTACATTCAAAGACTTCTACATAAACTATTACAAGACAAATCATAAAACTAGCTGATAACTTCAAACATTCGTTCTTGCCGAAATCCCGAGTCATTCCCGGCTCCAACCAATTCGGTCCCCACTTTGCATTCTTGAGATAACCTGTTCATTTAAACAACTATGGGGTATAAGCTACACTAGCTTAGTGAGAATTCCCTTAATTCCGTACCATAACAAACAAGTTATAATCAATCATATGCTATGCATGAACAAACACGTGAGCAAGCAATTATGCATGGGTATCCGGAACCCACACACAGAACGGATTTACGCCCTCCGTATCTTGGGTTAGGGATGGTATTGAAGTCTACACGACCGCTGCTAGTCCCCAAGCCCTCGGCTCATAGCACTCGCCTCGGCTAGGCTCACACATGGAATGCATCCCGATGCGCCTTAGTTTCCTATGAATGAGCTCTGATCCCGGGTCTCATTATCCAAACGAGTCCTCGGACCATACCGATCGACCTGCGTAGGAGTAGCACGCTACCAAATGCAATATGTCCGATGCGATGCATGATCAATTTACTTTTTGCTTAGGTCAAAATATTTATACATTCTTTAGAGTGACCAGCCAATATCATACACATAACAGAAATAATATGAACAGTGCAGTTATCCAATCAAATCGTGGTTTCGATATGCTTTAGTATTCTTTGGCATACATTCATCACAGCCTCATCATATATCCCATCCCCATTCATATCGATTTTTATCTTGTTCCTATAATTCTAATGCAACTAACTACAAGCACAATCAAGGTAACAAAACAAGGAGAAAACTCACTCGGCCATTGGATCACCGGTCTTCTAGTAATATAATCCGGTGGTAGGGAATCGTCGATTCGGGATCACCTAAAAAGAAGAATACTCTAATAAGTATTTCAACTCAAACTAATCCAAACGATTTTATACGAACTATCAAATTCGTAATTCGTCCTAAGCGGGAATTCCAACTTAAAACGGCCATAACTTGGTCATTTTAACTCGGAATCTCGCAAATTATATATCGATTTCTATCTACTTCGAAAGATCTATCTATTCTAATATTATATTTAAGTTTTGAAAACTTTGAAGCTTTGAAAAGTTCGGATCAGATTAGGGCAGCAACAATTTCAATTTCGAAATAGTTTTGTAAATGTTTGTAATGTTCCTACTATATAAATTAGCTATACATGCAATATGAGTGATTTCCTAACATGAATGACATGAGATGAGCTTAATGTATGCATGATCTTGATGATTTTGCTAAAAGAAATTTTATAACTTTTTATTTTGCAAGACCATAATAACAACTACTTATGAAAATCTAGTTTTCTAACTTTGATCATTTCCATTTGTTTTGGATTTATTACTTAAGAAAATATAATTATTTTTGTTAAAATTGAGTCTTCATTATATATATTACTTATGACCTTCATTTCTACATAAAAATTTCCATTTTACACTTTGTAAACATTTTTAAGTGGTTGATTCCAAAATCCGAATTTGTAAAATGTTTTTGAGTGATTCTTTAAGTAAAAATCATTTGATATTTAGAAAATTAGGGCTCAATCATACATAACCACTAAGGACTTCATTCTTACACAAAAATTTGCATTTTACACTTTGCAAATATGTTTTCCAATATGATTTACTCAAAAATCCGAATTTTAGAAAATCCACTTTTTGAATGATTCATTTGGGAAAAACTTGTTTAATGCATTAAAATTTAAGACTTTACTACATCTATTGTCTAAGGACTTCATTTAACACATAAAACTTGCAATTTGAGCTCAAATACTAAGTGATTACATATGCATCATCTCAAATTACGAATTTGACAATTTGATCACTAACTCAAATTTTCCATTTTAATTCCATTACTTGTTTTACACATTACTCATGCCTAAACTCATTTTAACTTGTAAAAATCATTGCTTAATGATATCTATTACCTATATACTTCATTTTTCACATAAAACATGAGTTTTGGAGTTGATAATGGGTTTAAAAATTGGTCTTGGTTGGGATCCGAATTTACAAAATTATTTTTGGTATATCTTTTGATAAAATCTATCTAAGCTTATGAAAATCCATTCCTTACATATCTATCTAGAGCCTTTCATTTCTTAAAAAAACTTCATTTTTGAGTTGGAAAACATGTTTTTAAAATAGGCCTTGGCCAAAATCCGAAAATAGAATTTTTTTTGAAAATAACTTTTGAAAATCACATTGATTCTTGTAAAAAGAAGTCTTGATGATATACATATATTAAGCCTTCATTTTCTTAAGTAAAAATTACATTTTGACACTTGGAAAGTGGTTTTTAAATATTGGTCTTGCCAAAATACGAATTTCAAATTTTGTTCAAGTTCAAACTAAGATCTACACATAATATGAACATACACTAAATGAAACCCATGAAAACAAACTTTAAACTCATAGATCTAAACTTTGCTCATCAAAATCTCATTTATGTTATCTATACCCTAAGCCCTTCATTTTAAATGAAAAATACACATTTTGAAGTTGAAAAACCACTTTTCTAAATATGGTTCCATTTTCATCCGAATTTTCAAAATTGATTTTTGTTGAAAAAAATAGATCTTGAGTTTCCTACAACTTTCCTACCATCATCAGCTATGCAAGTTGTTCATGAACATAAACAAAGATCTAATGCATTATGAACTCAAAACTTAGATCTAGTTTTCTAAACTAGTTTTAATGCATGAATCACTAAGATGATGTGGATGATAGATCTATGCATAAATCATAAGAAATAACAAAAATAACAACTTAAATAACAAGATCTATGGCATAAACAAAAATCAAAGCTAAAAAGTTAGATCTACAATAATATCAACTTTAAACAAGAAAATAATTGAAATACAAGATAATAAAAGTAGAGAAAGGAGTTTCATTTTTGGCATCATCATCCTAAGCTTTTAAGCTTATGGAAGGTCATTTGATGCATGAAACCTTCATTACACTTTACCTATATCACCTATGGAGCTTTGGAAGAAGATTTGCTTAGAAATCTTTAAGAATGAAGTGTGGAAGCCATGAAGAAGAAGGGGGCAGCTTGTTTATTGAAGAAAAAGAACAAGAAGAAGAAAGAAAGAAGAAAAAGAGAGGAAAGAGAGAGGTTTCAAAAGGAAATGAAAGGAAATAATAAAGAGGCATTAAATGGAGATAGAATTGTATTAAAGAAAGGGAAAAAAATAAAACAAGGCAGCCATATGGAGCATGCTGCACGTGAATTGTGAGGAGAGGAGAGAGGTGTTTTGTTGAAATTTGACTCAAAATTGAATTGTATAATTAATGTGTAATGTAACTTTTTGAAGAAGGCTTGAATTAATTATTTTTAGTCAAAAGGAATAAATAAAGGACAATGGCAGCCATAAATAGGGTCAAAAATCTGCCATCAATTGTGGGATAATGTGTAGAAAGATTGAAGTGAAAATGAAGTGATATGTGTAAGGTGTACTTGAAGGTATGGGTTGTAAAAGTAAAAATAAAA
This sequence comes from Combretum micranthum, assembly GCA_024138025.1. Taxonomy (NCBI): domain Eukaryota; kingdom Viridiplantae; phylum Streptophyta; class Magnoliopsida; order Myrtales; family Combretaceae; genus Combretum; species Combretum micranthum. Next base: position 15,298 of record JAMXBD010005176.1, read on the forward strand.
TAAAATTAGAAAATTTATTCCAAATATTTGTAGCAGATTTTTCATAATTAAATTTAAATAATTATTTGAATTATTTTAGTATTTTAACAAATATGTTACCGGTATGACCAAAATACGCGAATATGGGCTATAAATAATATTTTTATAACCCGAAAAATTATAAAAAATTATTTTATGAAAATAAAAATATTTTTAAAATATTTTTCAATTATTAAATTAAATTATTTTATTTTTAGTATCGGGTCTTAAACAGAATCTGATCCCGTAAAGACCCAAAACGAATTAAATTTTAGAAAAAAAAAATTTCTATAACATATAAAATATTTATCTAAAAATATAAGGCTTTATAAAATAATAAAATTTTGTAATGAAATAAAAATGAATAGTGCAAATGACTAATTAGTTACCGATAATAATGGAAATACGATAAAAAGGTTATAACTGTAACTTTTATAACCCGAAAAATTTATAACTAATATATTTAGAAATCTTATGAAATTACGATTCTAACGGTACTATTGGTATGTTTTTGATATCTCGAGCCCCGGGACATGCTTTTCGAAGTCTGTATCCGAACGGGTTCGAAATAGGTCAAAAATTTACCAATATGATATTTTTAAACAAACTCATATTACTATGACTATTCTACATATTTAGCTACGCCTCGGCCTCTAGGGTTAGGGGCACTAAGTTGCCGGACTTAGGCTATTGCATTCCGATTAGGGTTTCCGGGTGGTTTTCCGGTTTAGATTTTTACCAATTTGGAAGCTGATATTTAATGTTTATACAACGTATTTAATTTGAGAAATTTATTTTACATTTTATTTTTGTAAGTATTTAATATCTTTTAACGTTTTCGGAATTCTTGGATTGGGTTTCATTTCGAAAGTTAATCGTTATTTACTTTTTAATAATTTGATTTTGGGGTTCTATATTACCCATTTTTATAAGTCGGGGTTACGTATAGAGTTTGTCGTACGTAATGGTTTTGGAATTGAAGTATGTTGAGTTCTTATTTTATTTTTAAGGATTCTTATTTTTCTCAAGCTTTGGAAATTTCTGGATTCGCTCGTGTTTTTGGACTAGTTGAAATTCGGTTTTAATTTAGAGTGATTTTTAGGGTTTATTTTCGAAGTTCATCTTAAAATTATTTATTGAAATTTTCCGGGGCTTACAGACATATTAAAGGAATTGAGCAGACAGAAATTTAAGAGTAGAAAAGATGAATGATTGGAGTTGACCAGAAGGAACTAGTGATGTAATTAGAAGGCACGAAATCCTCATAGATGATCACCAAATGGTTGTTAGCCTGACAGATATAGTATTGCAGACATGAAGATAAATGAGAAAGATCATGTTGAAGAATGGATAAAAATTATTGAGATAACCAATATAAATTAGAGAATAGTTAAATCCTATGAAGGTATGAATATGCATGTGGAATAGCCATTGCAAGAAGGCAATATGATCTTAGTGAGTTATAAGATATGAGAAACTATGAAAGGTGAACAATGATGACATCTACACTAATTTGTGATGATGAACTTTGGGATGATTCTTAAAGAAAATCTATATGAAGATATAAATTGTTATATAGAAAGGCCATACAAGTTTTGGGAGACAATTGGAATAACATAATGAATAAATGAAAGTTGTGGATTATTTATGGTGTTTAATAAAGGTGGTAAACTAACTAGCAAACATATAGATGTTAGTATCACATGAAATAACAGACCAATGTGAGGATTGATCTTTAGAGTTAGGAATGGAAAAATGTTAAGTTACATGATTTGAGTTTTCTAGTTGTTAAGTGAAGAATTATAAAGTGAATATGTCTAGTATTGAGATAACCAGTATAAATTAGAGAATAGTTAAATCCTATGAAGGTATGAATATGCATGTGGAATAGCTATTGCAAGAAGGGAATATGATCTTAGTGAGTTGTAAGATATGAGAAACTATGAAAGGTGAACAATGATGACATGTACATTAATATGTGATATTGAATTTTGGGATGATTCTTAAAGAAAATCTATATGAAGATATAAATTGTTATATAGAAAGGCCATAGAAGTTTTTGAAGACAATTGGAATAGCACAATGAATAAATGAAAGTTGTGGATTATCTATGGTGTTTAATAAAGGTGATAAAAACTAACTAGCAAACATATAGATGTTAACATCACTGAAATAACAGACCAATGTGAGTATTGATCTTTAGAGTTAGGAATGAAAATGTTAAGTTCCATGATTTGAGTTTTCTAGTTATTAAGTGAAGAATTATAAAGTGAATATGTTCTAGGTAAGTTTTAATGGAAATGGTGATAATCATAGGTAAGGTATGATGATCAAATAGTAATAATGAGTTGGATTAAATTTTCTACAGTGCAAAATGCAATTGTCTGGAGGAAATGATGATTAGCTTATGAAGTTAAAGAGATATAAGTATTTAGAAGTGGAAGAATATAAAACCAGGTGAAGAATAATCATATATTATTGACAAAATGGAGGAATGATAATTATAAAGCTAAAGTGTATTAGGAATCTAAATATCAAGAATTTGAATATGAGATTTTGTGCAAGGAAAATTTTCAATAGGAAAGAATGCAAAGTTGATAACAGACATTGCCAAAAAAGTTTGAATGAAAATTTTGGAGCATATCATGTAGATGTGAATGAAGTTTATCAAATTTATGCGATGAAAGTATAAGTTATGGAGATGTTGATTGGATTGTGGTATAGTTGATAGAAATAGTCAATTAAGAAAACAAGAAAAGGAGATTTGAAAGTAGAAGAATATGGTATGAGAAAATATTGGTTGAACAAAAAGCAACTAAATGCCGAAAAGTAGATGAAATCATGAACTATGGAATTGGAAACAAGGGATTTAAGGAGTTACAGAAATTCAAGTAACTTCGAGTTTGAAAGTTCTTTTTAGAAGGGGAGAGATGTAATATACAAGTAAGTAAGTAAGTTATAAGAAGGGTAATAGTGTCAATAGATATAAAATAAGTGGATCATATAGTCAAATTTTAAAGTATTTTGGTGTTTTGTTCACATGATAGATACATAACGAAAATTGGAATTTGACACAGCCGGCGTATGTTCAAGCATCGCGCGTATGTTCTGTGGTTCCACCCACGTTGAGCTAGCGTTGGAAATGGAGAAAATGTGTTTTGATACATGTGCACCGCCAGTGCTCAAATGGACGCCACCAACTTTGCCATGTCATTGCCAAGCGTACATGCCAGTATAAGTGTTCCTGCAAATGATCCAAGAGTTCAGCACTGCCAGCTTTAATACATATACCGTTGGCCTTAGGTTTACCCCGCCGGCGTATAATGCAGAACTGTCAGTGTATGTGTGCAGGAAAGTGAAAAGTTGCATGATTTTCTTTATAATCTATCCTTTGCTCTTTTCCCAAAAAGTTATCAAACCTAGAAATCCTCTCTGCAAGTGTTCTTTGCATCCATAGGAGTTTGAAGAATGTAAATAAGGTGAGAAGATCTATTCTTTATCTTTAGATTTTAAAGGAATCCATCTTTTCCTTAGGGTTTTAATTTGGATTTGAAGGAGAAATTAAAGAAAATCTATCATTGCTTGAAGATCTGGATTTTGGTGATCAAGAAGGATGAAAGATCGTGTTTTTTCGATAAATTAATATATTCTTAATCGTTATGATAGTATAGAGATGAATTTTGTTGAGTTCTTGGTCTAATTTTATTATAGATTGAGAATTCCAGGGTTTGAAGGAGTTTTGAAGAAATTTTTGTTTTTGGGGATTCCATTGTCTTGAGAACAAAGAAGGTAGGTGTGTGAATTTGATGTCATAAATTTTATGATTTGGTTTGTGGATCATAGGATTGGGGTTTAATTATGTATATGAAATCAAATTATAATTTGAAATCTGTTGATGATAAGGACTTCTAGTGAAATTACGGTTTTAAATTTTTTAAAAAGAATTTGTGGGTGGAATTAAAGTTTTGAAAGTGAATCAAGTACGACCTTACCTTACTTGTTGTATGTGCGTATAGGTTTAGAATTGTAAATTGAATTAATTACTATTGTCTTATAATTGAAAAGTTTGCTGCTTGTGCTTGGTTGCTGTTAGTAAGACCACGCAGAGTGTGATACTAATTCTGGCAACCTGATGATCTACGTGTGAGGGTGTCCTGAGTGGACTCGTGCATAGCAATGATTCTAGTAGATTAAGAGTCGTGCTAGCTTAATTGTGGTATGCAAGGGTGGGTGGATCGCATCCAACAACAATATATATATGTATCAAACTATTTTATATGAAGGCTTGCTTTAATCAAGGTCATGAGTTACTCTGGCTTAAGGATTAATTCCAAGTGGTTCCAAACTGTGTTATTTGCTTGACTAATCAAAGATAATAATCTGTGCTTGCTACATTAGTTTTAGGATTGTATGTGATATTTGTATGTTGCATGTTCATACGTATTTTTTTGTGGTATGGCGTAGGCATTTTCACGCATTCCTTCATTTTTTAGGTACAATAGGAGATGAGATAGTTTATGACTTATTTGGATATGACATCTATGTTGATCATGGGGATAGCGATATTGGACTTGACTTTCCTATCGAGGACCAGTAGATTTTGAATTTCTGGAGATAGGAAGAAGATTTGAGATTATACGAAGTTCTATTAGAGATTGTTTAGTTAAGAGAAAGATTTTATATGTTTTATGAATTTAAGATTTCTTATGAGATTTTTCTTTAAGTTATAAGTTGGATTATGTTGGCTATAGTTTATGCTAACAAGGTTATTTAGATGTTTTGTTATTGAAAGTATTTCAACATGTATCCTTTATGTGAGTATTGGAGATTTATATTATTGTTTATTTGTGGATTAGTGTTTCATAGACTTAGCATGTCCATCCATGTTAAGGATATGTGACGGGTTGTAATGCCATCAGGTTAGGTCGTTAGAACTGGTTTTGTAGTTATTTGAGTTGTTATTTGCAATTTTCAAATGTAATTATCATTTCTATTCGATTAAAAAAATACGGTCATGAAGTAGTTAACCAAACCGTGTACACCCTTAATTGACAGGACCAGAAGCTTCGTTATTAGTTTCCTTAAAAAATGATAGTTTACTTGAAGTGAGGTTATGTGAGGAAAATTTTATGGTATTATTTTAATGGTTGGGTTTATATATTTTAATAGTCAAATAATCTACCAAATGGTTTTATTAACGAGATTGTAAAAATTCTAGTTTTGTAAAAAAAAAAAAAAAAAGTACATTAATTTTTATGTTACTTTGAGCATTTTATCCCTTATTGATTTTGATCTATAGCATATTTTAATATTCCTCCTAAAATGTAATTATCTTACTATATATATGTAACTCTTGTTGGGGATTTGTTATGTAACTCACGCTCATTTTATCTTAAAATTTCTTAAATACATAACACTACAATATCTCAATTAATTTAAATAAACTAAAAAGGAGTTTATATAGAATTTTTAAGAATTTAGCAAAAAATACATCAATAATATTTTGTTATTTAGAGAAAAACAATAATTATGAATAATTCTTCACTTATTTATATCTTATATATATATATATATATATATAATATCATATCTGTTTTACTATAGGGTGAATTACACTAGAAGGTATCAACGTTTAGGGATAATTAATTTAAGGTATCAACGTTTTAAGTGGTTAAAAAAAATAATCAATATTTCTCAAAGTGAATCAAACGAGTATAATGTTTTGCAAAGTTTATTTAAGATGTTAAATTTTTAATTAGTTTTCAATTAAGTTTTCTAAATTTTCATCAACGGTCAATTATTAATACTTTATTTGACTCACTAAAACATTGATACCTCAAGTCAAGGGCTGATTCATGGCAATTTGACCCATGATACCTGTCACGCCCCAATGGGTACCCTAAACGTGACAGTCCGCCACACTCAATATTAAACGCTTAAGTATGACAACCTTAGTCATTCCCAAAAGCTTTTATATTAAGTGTAAGACGTACTTTCACAACTTTAGAGGACTATGTATGGAATTATGAAGTTTAAGAGATATAAATAAACATTTAAGAAAAGTGGATTCATAATAATCATTCATTCATATCAATGATTTTACAATCTTAGGGACATATCTCCTTGATCACTAACCTCTTACATGAGTATTTACATCATTACTAATACTACACTTTATCTAAATTTCTTTTACCCAAAAAGAAATTACCTGCCCGCAGGCACGTGCCTTAACCATAGGTAGGGAACTGCAAAAGATAACTATTAGGGTATAAGCTAAAGGCTAGTGAGAACTATTTCCAAAATGACTTCTTGTAACAAGAATCAAGCAAGTTGATTAATCAAACATATGTAATGCAACAAACACGTGGGCAAGCAAGCATATAGTTTTCCGGGAACTATATGTTGAATGGATTTGTGCCCTCCATTCGGGGTTTGGTGATCTAACCTCAGTTCAAGTAGTTTAATTAAAAAGTTTCACGCTCGCGAGCACTCTCGCCAAGCATCCCGAATCTACTTGATTGACCTTGCTTTCGGATCTTCCGCCAAGCATTTTCTATTAAGCCGCCAACAATCGCTTTCGGATCATCCGCCAAGTGTTGCTTTCGACATGAGCTTACCATCCTTCTCACCCAAGGATAATAACCCAAAATGCAATGTGACTCACTCATGGTATGCATGAATTCATTTATTATAAAAATCATAGCATAATTATTTTTAAATTTAGGCGATCAAGGAATTTCATACAAATCAATACCATACTAAAACAATCATTTAAAACAATTCCGGCTTCGATATTCTTTTAATAATTCATTCAAGAAATTATTTAACATACACATCGGTTTATCTTTTCCTAACTCTAATGCAACTAATTTACAAGCACAACAAGTATAGCATTTAATGGAAATAAACTCACGATGCCATGTCGACTATTTCTCTAGGTGGATAGTCGTTCACACACTTCACTTAGTCGTAATAATCCTCGGGTAAAGGAATCCTTCCCTCGGGCCACCTAGCCAAAGAAAATATCCACAATGAGTTACTCCTTGATGATTTTCTTGAAATTTGACAAAACAATGTCAAAAGAACGTTAAAGTTCGTATAAAGGAATGTTCGAACTTAAAATGGCCATAACTTGGTCATTTTAGCTCGGAATCGCGCATATAATATACCGATTTCTACCTACCCAAAAAGATCTACTCATTTCTAAAATTATTTTTAACAAACAAGATCAAATAGGCCTCAAAACAGTGGTGACAAAATTCACCACGGATTTTCCAAGTAAAACAACCTTGGTTTAAGAAATCAAAATTTGTTTGATAAATACTTAGTTATCTATATAGTTGAAAAATTCTCTTTTTATAACTATATAACTCATATTTAAGCATGCTCAAGTGTTTTGTTGTCCAATTATTCTTTTTGAGTAAAATAATGTCGGTTTGAAGTTTTTAGAAAATATAGTTTTCAAAAGTTGTTTTTGTAGATTTCTTGTAATGAATACCTTGTTTCCTTTTTCTAAAAATGCTTTATGTTTTATTATTTTTCCCAAGAAAATTAGGTTTTTCTATTTTCTAAGTTTCCTATTCTAATACTAATTTGGAGTTTTTAGAAAATACACTATTTATTTTTCTTGTATAAATTTCTTTGTCTATTTGTTTGTAAAATCTTTGCTTGAAAATTACTCATTCTTTTCTCATAGAAATCATTCATTCATAAAAGTTATTTTCTTGGTAAAAACAAAGTGAATTAATATGTGACTTAAGAAACCTTTTATAGTAAAGCAGTTTCTAAAATTCTAGTGGTTTCTTCTTGTAAAGAAATAATTTTATTTTTGTTTTCAAACCATAGATTTTCTTTGCCTATTTGTTTGTAAAGGTCTTTGAAAATTCCTTAGCCATTCATCTTATTTATCTTTAAAAAGAACCATTTTTGTATCAACAAATATTTTCTTTTGAAAAACAAAGTGGAATAATAAAGGTTTAAGTAGCTTTTTACAGTAAAAATAGTTTCTAAAATTATAGTGAGTTCTTTTTGTAACTTGAAAAGAAATGAGTTTACCTTTTGTTATTTTATAGATTTTATACTTTACATAAACTTATTTCTAAGTGACAAAATTCTTCTTTTGTTTAATTATTTTTAGAAAATAAAATTTTTGGACAACAATCTAAATGAACATGATTATGAGAATAAATAACAAAATAATAAACATAAATAATAAAGTCAAGTATTAGAGTCTTAGCTTTTCAAGGCTCCCGGGCTAAGAAGTAGACTAGTCCTAAAAAATAAAATGAAAGAAAAGAAAACTTGTTTTGACTTGATGAGGACAAGTCTAAGACTAGAAGACTAGTCTTAATTCAACAAGGAATAAATAAATAAATTGCAATGGAATAAGTAAATAAATTGCTTTGCATGAAATAAATAAATTGCTAATGAGCTTATATGCTCTAAAGAATATGTATATATACCTATAGATAATAATATATTAACAATAATAAAACATGAATGGATTGGCATGAACAAGAATAATACATGAACATAATGGTAGTTTCCATAACTTGTAGTCTTTGGAAACTCACACTATGGTCATGTAAAGTTACATGACATGAAGAAGAAAAAGAAATATGAAGTGGTTACCTAAAGGAAGCTTTGGTATGGTTATGTGGTTATGGTTTTGGTTCTTGGTAGAAGTGGTTGTGGAATTATTTTGAGAGAGTTTTGGGATGGTATTTTGAAGAGTTTTGAGAGAGTTTTTGTATGAATTGGGTAGTGAATGTGTGAAAGAAGTGAAAGAGGAGGAGGGTATTTATAGGAAAATGTGGAGTGAATTTTGTGTGATTAAATAAAGTAAAAATTGAAACAAAATTAAGGCATATTGTTGGGGGGGGGG